>BMAC01001159.1:179149-213755 GCA_014905375.1 Phtheirospermum japonicum | reverse complement strand
TTTACGTATATAATAATACCTAAAATTATGAAATTTTACTTAATAATTAATATTACGTAATAATAATACCTAAACTTATGGGGTTCTATATTTTATAATAAATGTTAATAATTAATATTACGTATATAATAATATTAATATTATGTGTAATATATATATATATTCCTAAGATTACGTATATATATTTCCTAAAATTATGAAAATTCTAATATTTTATAATAAATAAAATTATGGAAGTTTACGTATATAATAATATCTAAAATTATAGAATTTTACTTATGCAATAATTCCTAAAATTATGGAAGTTCTAATATTTTATAATAAATACTAATAATTAATGTTACGTATATAAATACCTAAAATCATGGAGTTCTAATATTTTATAATAAATATTAATAATTAATATTACGTATATATATTATTATATACGTAATATTAATTATTAATATTTATTATAAAATATAGAACCCCATAAGTTTAGGTATTATTATACACGTAATATTAATTATTAATATTTATTATAAAATATTAGAACTTACATAATTATAGGAATTACCGCATAAGTAAAATTCCATAATATTAGATATTATTACATGCGTATATTTCCATAATTTTATTATTATAAAATATAAGAATTTTCATAATTTCAGGAATTATATATATATATATATATATATATATATATATATATATATATATATATATACACACGTAATTTTAGGAATTATATATATACTTAATATTAATTATTAATATTTATTATAAAATATTAGAACTTCCATAATTTTATGTATTATTGCATAAGTAAAATCCCGTAATTTTAGGTATTATTATATACGTAAACTTCCATAATTTCATTTATTATAAAATATTAGAATTTCCATAATTTTAGGAATTATTACATAATAAAATTCAATAATTTTAGGTATTATTATATACGTAAAATTCCATAAGTGTAGGTATTAATACATATATATTATAATTTTATTTATTTTAAAATATTAGAATTTCCAWAATTTTAGAATATTTTTAGAGTCCTCATACGTATATTTATTTATATCTCAATTAGATAAATATCAAACAATCTCCTACTATATCTCAAGTTCCATATTAATATTAGAATTTCTTTAATTTTAGAAAATATATATCCATAGTTTTAGGAATTATATATATATTATATACATAATGTTAATAATTAATATTTGTTATAAAATATTAGAACTCCATAATTTAGGTATTATTATATACATAATATTTATTATAAAATATTATAACTTCCATATAAGTAAAATTCCATAATTATAGGTATTATTATATATGTAAACGTCCATAATTTTATTTATTATAAAATATTAGAATTTTCATAATTTTATGAATTATTACATAAATAAAATTCAATAATTTTCGGTATTATTATATACATAAACTTCCATAAGTTTAGTGCTTCGATGTCATCCAAGACTAATATTAACCTAATTTAGTATTTTTCCTTTTTATATATTTACCTACTTTAATACTTTCCTAATATTATATTTGGTCTAATTCAATGTTTTTGTTTTATTACATCTTACCTACTATAGTATTTTATTTAACATATTTTGTCCAACTCAATATCTTACATTTATTCTTCTAATATAAAATATAAAAAACTTATATCTAATTAGAAAAAATTTATATAAGTTGAATTAATTTTTATTTACAATAAAATTTGAAATAATTTTATTATAATTTTAAATATTTATATAAGAAGAATATGAGTTATATAAAGTTATTACAAAAGAAAAATAAATATAAAAATATAAACTTCTAATTTTTTTTATCTAATTTCAATCTAATAAATTAAAAATAATATTAAAATATATATGAAAAACTATTGTTACATCAAATTAAAAACAAAAACAAAATGAAACAAAAAAGATAACATAATACTAATACTAATACTAATAATAAATTATTATGTCTAGAAAAATAAATTTTAAATATATTGTAAATCTTTTTATCTAATTAAAATATAATGCATTGATACATATATTATATATTTGCACGAACAAATTAGTATCTTACGCGAAAAAAAAAGAAATTAAAATAATATTATATATACTACAAGTTAGATGCACGATATTTTTTCAATAGAATTATAAGTATCTTATAAAATTTAATCTTTTATATCACATATTCACATGTAATACGCGGGTGTTGTATATTTTACATTTTTTCAAACTCAATTTTATACGGGTTTTCCCGTCAAGTTTAAGGTATTTTGATATGCTTTACAACTAATTCCGTGACTTAATGTAAAAAAAACTTGAAAATTCTCTATTCTGAAAATCAGTCTTACTGTGATTAGAACAAATAATGTTCTTGATATTAAAACTAATTTCGTGACTCACTGTAAAACACTTGCAAAATTCTCAATTTTGAAAACCAGTCTTACTGTAATTAGAACAAATAATGTTCTGATTTATGTGTAAGAATTATTTATTGTGAAAACAAAACAAAGAATGTTACGATTTGTATGTACCATTTTCAATATTATTCTTTTTGTACTTTTAATCAATATTACTCTTTTCAAATCCCGAATAATATGCGTGTGTCTACTTCGCACACTTCGTTTTACGAATATAAAGTTCTGGTGTTTCGGTTGCTTAGGTTTCATCCGATCCTAATATCTACTTAATTTAATATTTTCCTTTGTATCTCACCTAATTTAATCTTTTTGTTTTATTATATTTTGACTAATTCAATATTTTTCTTTTATTCTCCCAATATAAAAATACAAATAAGTCATATAAAATTATTAGAAAAGATCTAAGTTAGTTACTTTAATTAAAAGATAAATACATAAGATATAATTTTAATAAAAAAAGGTATTATGAAATTATTAAATAAGTAGTGTTTATAATAAATATTATGAGACTTCTACGGTGCCTTCACGGCACCATTCTTCATTTAGTGGGATTTAATAGGGACCATTAGATCAATTTTAGACCTTTTAGATTAAGAGATCTATGATTGTAAATGGAGGGGGGTGGGGGGCATGGTGCCCTTAAAGACACCGTAGAGTTTTCCTAAATAATAATATAATTTTAATTTTTTAATTTTAAATATTCTATACAGGTAAATTAAGATTTATTTGATAAAATCTAAGTATGTAAATAAATATTGGTAATTAATTCAATCAAACATAAAAACATAAAATTATATAATAATAATAATCATTATTATTGTTATTAAATATTCATTAGACATCGGTACAATGTGACACGAGTTGAGAGTACATCCGTTTAGGTTTTCAAAGTATGTAATTAATATTATTAAAAAATTTAATCTAAACATTAAAATACAAAATAACGTAATAATAATTAATAAGGAGAGATAGACACGTGTTTAGAATGAGACTTCTTTTGAATTTTTATAAGTATGTAAATAAAATTATTAACGAATTGAATCTAAGCATGAAAATAAAAAATTAATAATTATAATAATTAATAAATAAATTAGACATGTACGAGGCAAGGGTTGAGAATACATCATTTGAATTTCTTATTTTACATAAAAAATTTGTTATTATCGCAAATATTTTTTATATTTGTCTTTTGATAAATCCCGTGTAATACACGGGTATTAAACTAGTATTAAATATAGAAGCGAGATCTAATCCTTTTGGCATTGACATAATGGGAAATTAAACAAGTAATGGACGAGTCGCCATTCTAATCGGTGACTAGTCACTGTTTAAATTTGTGTCGCCAATGGAGTTGGAGACACTCAATTTGAAACAACAACAACAAAAAAAAAATCTGATTGTCAGTTGCCATTCTTGTTGGTGACTAGAGGTGTATTTGAAAAAAAAAAAAAAAAAAGAAGCACGTCATCTTTATTAGCGACATGTAGGACTGCAAACGAATAAGGCATTTATGATCTAGAGGCAGAATTGACTTTTTTACCTGTGCTCGAGTTCGAGCTCGACGAGCCGAGAAAATCGCTGCTCGAGCTCGAATCGACAAGAAAATGAGTATGCTCGAGCTCGGCTCGAAATCGACTCGACAATGCTCAACTCGACAAAAGTTCGAGCTCGACTCGAGTTTTTTGGTTTTAAATCTAATAAAATTACGGTATTTTATAATTAATACTATTAAATAGGGTTATTTTAGTAAATTCACACATTATCGAGCAGCTCGTCGAGCTTACGAGTTTACTAGTGACGTGCTCGAACTCGACTCGTTTGTGAGCTCGAACTGCTCGAGTCGAGCTTTGACTCGAGCTACTCACAAGCGCTCGTGAGTCGCTCGACTCGTTTGTAGCCCTAGCGACACGATGCTGAATTGCAAAAAAAAAAAAGAATAACTTAAAAAATTCGAAAGAGTGTCCAACCATGTTGGCGATTTGGGGCCAAATTACAAAAAAGAAAAAAAAATTGTATTGGAATCACCAACAAGGAGGGCAATTTATTGGGTGCTCATAGGTGCACCTTGCTTGGTGCACTATGTAAAAACTTATTATCATTCAATTAAATGTTATTATATATGATAGTTATACGTGATGATATGTTACAAAAATTTAGAGTTTAGGGTTTAATTTTTCATTTTAGGGTTTAGTATTACATTTTAGGGTTTAGTTTTCCATTTTTAGGGTTCAATTTTTCATTTTAAGGTTTTATTTTTTATTTATTTTTTATTTTTTTATTTAATTTTCCATTTTAAGGTCCCGACAAAAATCTATCATTCAATCAGTTATATGTGATGATATGTGTTAGTTATATGTGATGATATATGATAGAAATTTAAGAAGAATTTAATATTCAATTTCGAAGTTTAATTTTTCATGTTATGGATTAATTTCTCAATTTCAGGTCTGATTTTTTATTTAAATTTTATTTTTTTAGTTTTAGAACTTTAAATTTTAGATTTATAATTTCAATTATTTGTAATAATATTTACGAGTTATCTGTTATATGTGATGATATGTACGAAATATATATAATAATATATATCAGTTATATATGATAATAAATTAAATTATAGGATTCACACTTGGTTCATGGTATACTCAATCGACGAGTAGTGCAACACTCATATGAATTAAAAACAAAATGTGAGCCACCAACGAGGATAGACTAAAAATAGACTGCAAAGTTGATGTCTTGATTTTTCTCTCTCCATTTTCTAAAATACACTGCAAAGTTTATGTCTTGATTTTTATGTCTTGATTCTTTTCTCTCCATTTTCTAAAATACACTGGAAAGTTTATGTCTTGATTTTTTTCTCTCCATTTTCTAAAATAGACTGAAACTACGTATCAATTTTGATATTTTTAATTAGACTAATAATTGATGCAAGGCGACCCGACCAAATTGAAAAGAAAAAATAAATTGATGCACTAAAAGTTTGTTGCATTAAACTCGAAATAAGAAAGAAAAAAGAAATAATTATGATGCACAAAAATTTGTTGCGTTATAATAAAAAAACAAAATAAAATTTGATGCATGAAAATTTGTTGCATCAAAAATCATATGCAGTTGCTAAATAATAAAGAAAAATATTCTATTAATTTGTTATATCAATTTTAGAAAATCTAATATATTATATATTCTCATAAATCATTTTAGAAGATGAGTTGTAACATTCGCAAGTAAAATATAAACTCTAGTATTTATCATACCATTACAACATTTGAGGATGCCTCCAATTTTTGTAGGATGCTTCAATTTTTTATTTTTTTTATTTCGAGACTGCTAAAAACATTAATAAAATAAAAAAATCGAAATCACCCTGAGTCAACCATCTTTGTTGGTGACTCACATTTTTTTTTTTTATTTAATTCATGAGTGTGTCGCCTTTCTTACTCAAATACAAACTTTTGTTTTTTTTTTTAATTTTTGCAGTTCGGCCCCAATCGATCGATGCGCAGTTCGATAACACTATACTTCGAAAAACTGCGTTGTCATGCCTATCGACAGTAGGAACTACATACTCTTTCAGTTTTACAAATACACCCGAAGTCGTCAACAAGGATGGTAACATTTCTTTTTTTAGTTTTGAGCATTGGTGACACGAAATTGCTTTATGTATTACGAAATGATGAAAACATTAAACATATAATTCATTCCCTGTATCAAAAGGAAAAGAAAAAGCGAGAAAAAGTAATGGAGCTTAAAATTGTACGTATTTTCCTCTATTTTTTAGTTCATAAATAATAATCGATTCCGTTACAAATTCCCAGGCACAACACACACATCTCCTACAACCCTATACTAGCTAGCTAGTCTCTCTATTTCAAACACATAATAGTTTGTTATAATATTTTTTTCTCTCTATCTCTGCTCGTAAGTTGTAACAATGGGGTTGGGCTGTGTGATCTGGGCCTTTGTTCTCCGCATGGTACTAGTTTCTGCTGCTGCTACCAAGAAAACTTACATTGTGAAGATGAAGCACCATCAGAAACCCGCGCTGTACAACACCCACAGCGAGTGGTACTCTCACTTCTTCCACTCTCGCACATCGTCCACCACCCAAGACTCTCTCCTATACACCTACGAGGTCGCCTACAAAGGCTTCGGAGGAGGCCAAGTCCCTCCGCCAGTCGGACTCCGTGCTCGGGGTCCACGAGGACACACCCTACACTCTCCAGACTACGCGCACTCCTCAATTTCTGGGCCTTAACAATCCCGGCCACAGCCTCGAACAACTACACAAGGCCTCTCAGGACATTATCATTGGCATGGTGGACACCGGGGTGTGGCCCCAATCTCCATCTCTCAGGGATGATTGCATGCCTGACGTGCCAGCCCGGTGGCGGGGAAAGTGTGAGCCCGGTGATGTTCCCGCTAAAACCCAGTTCTGCAATAAAAAGTTAATAGGTGCTAGATTATTCGGCTTATTCGGCTTCGCCCAAGGAACTGCCAGAGGAATGGCATACAAGGCCCGGCTGGCGGCTTACAAAGTGTGTTGGGAATCGAAATGCCATGTGTCTGATATACTTGCCGGAATGGAGAGCGCGATTGGCGATGGAGTTGATATCTTGTCTCTATCTATTATCGGTATACCTGCATCTAGTTATGATGACGATTTCATCGCGGTTGGAGCTTTCGCGGCAATGGAGAGAGGGATTTTCGTGTCATGCTCAGCAGGAAATGATGGGCCTGATGAAGCTTCACTATATAATGTTGCTCCGTGGATAATGACAGTCGGTGCGGGGACATTAGACAGGCACTTTCCTGCGTATGTAACTCTCGGCAATGGGGAGAAATACAGTGGGGCTTCGTCTTTGTGCAGCGGACTAGGCATGAAGAGCAATCATGTGGAGTTAGTGTATGGGCTTGGCAGTAGCAATAGTAGTGCTAGCAAATTGTGTTTAGCTGGTTCGCTTGACCCTACCGTTGCTAGTGGGAAAGTGGTGCTCTGTGATAGAGGTGCCATTGGGAGGGAGGCCAAGGGTGCGATAGTGAGAGATGCCGGTGGGGTCGGGATGATTCTGGCAAACACAGAGGACTACGGTGAGAGATTGTTTGAGGACTGCCACTATTTGCCAGCGTTGATGGTTGATTGGAAAGTGGGTGACAAGATAAGGCGGTATGTGATGTCGTCGACTACGCATTCCACAGCATTGTTGACCTTCGTTGGGGCGGAGGTGAATGTGAAGCCCTCGCCGGTGGTGGCGGCGTTCAGCTCGAGGGGCCCGAATACAATGACGCCACAGATCTTGAAGCCCGACATAATCGCGCCAGGGGTGAATATCTTGGCAGCATGGTCAGGTGCTTTGGGGCCCACTGGGTTACCGGAGGACCCTAGGAGGACTGAGTTCAACATCATGTTTGGTAACTAACATGCATCTATCGCTCAACTTTCAATTGATCTTTACTTTGTTGTTATTTTGTTTTTAGCAGGTTTAATTAAATACAAAGAAAATCTACGCTCAATACACATGAAGAAAAATCACACCCAAGCCCATTCCCATTTGCTGTTGATATTTTTAATGATTCGATAACACTAGTGGTAATTGTGTATTTTGAAAGCAACCTTCAAGAATGCTAGAAGATACACCATTTTGAAGTGTTTGCATGGTGCTTTTAAAATTTTATGACATAGTGTCACTTCATCGATCACCCATTCACCCTTATATATTCTATAATGTTATTCGTAGGTACATCCATGTCTTGCCCACATGTGAGCGGCCTAGCGGCTTTGTTGAGGGCAGCGCACCCAAAATGGAGCCCGAGCATCATCAAATCAGCACTAATGACCACGGCCTACACGCTCGATAACACTAACTCTCCTCTTCATGATGCGGCTAACAATACGATCTCGACTCCATGGGCCCACGGATCTGGCCACGTCAACATCCTCAAAGCTTTCTCGCCGGGACTCGTATACGATGCCACAACAAAAGATTACACTGTGTTCCTCTGCTCTCTAAACTATACCATGGATACAATACGGTTCATAACGAACCAGTCAAACATTAATTGCGCTAGGAAACTCTTGGATCCTGGGCAGCTCAACTATCCCTCATTCTCCGTGGTTTTCACCAAGTCCAGGTTTGTATGGTATACCCGAGTGCTGACTAATGTTGATGCTCCCTGGTCCATTTATCGAGTTAAGATCAACGCGCCTCCAAATGTAACGGTGATTGTGAAGCCCACCGTTCTTGTTTTCAAATATGTTGGTGACAAGCAATGGTACACCATTACATTCGTGTCGCACAAGGGCGTAGATAGACTGCCCAAGTTTGGGTCCATTTCTTGGGAGAATGCAAAGAATCAAGTGAAAAGTCCAATTTCCTTCACTTGGACTACGCAGTTCTGAGATCGCAATCTACTTAGGTATCATATCAACGTTGTGCACCAAGCTAGGCCAAATAACTAGTTAGACATCTTACGTATGTTCCTCAAAGGTTGCTTCTATGCGTTGGTGATTATTGTGAATGTAATGGAACTGGGCTAGGCTCGTCATGCCTAGAAATAAAGGGTAGCTTTCCGTAAAACCATCTCATGGTTAGACAAGCTTGAAATAAAATAACTTTTTAATTCATACATACTATAATTATAATGATAAATTTTTTATATTAGTTTGTAGTAGTAATAATTTGGTTGGGGCAAGGTGTGTATTTGAAATTTTGAAGTTCTGCGTCTTGGTTATGCGATTTGATTGACAGAGAGGAGGGAGGTTTTGGAGTTTTAAGAAGAAAATTGAAGTAAATATATTGAAAGCAAGAAGATTGATTATATTGATTCCATACCTTATGTATTCCTATTTATACTAATTGAAAAGACACAACTATTAAACAAAACGACATGACTCTTAAATTAAATGAGATGACTTTTAAACATATTTATTAATTTAATTTGGTTACACCAATATTGCCTCCCGTAAACCAAATTTACTTCGTACTCCAAAAACTTCAACATTTTTTTTGGAAAACATGTCTTACAAGTGGTTTTGTAAAAATATCGGCCAATTGCTCGTCACTTAGGCAATAATTGGGATTTAATTCTTCTTCATTGATTTCTTCATCCATAGCCTCTATTCATATCATTTTTCTCAATGGACTTGATTTCTTCATCTATAGCCTCTATCCATTTTTCATTTTTTGAGGCCGCTTCATATGAAACTGAACCTTCTCCCGCGAAAAATGAAAAATACACATTATCGCTAGCATTTATCTCTACAGTTTCATTGTAAATATCCACTAAATTTCTCGTTTTCCTTGATATTGACTCAGGGGAATTTTGACAAGGCTCAGCAACTTCGTCATTTTCAGATTGCAAAGGTTGAACTTCATTGCCTTCAACCTCAAGAACTGACTGATTTGTTATTCTATAAGAATCTGAAAAATCATAACACGTCTTTTCGTCAAAGCACATATCTCTGCTGATCACAACTTTCTTTAACCTCGGATTGTAAAGCTTGAATGCTTTAGTTTTCTGGTTATAACTGATGGAAATGTATTTTTCTAATTTGTCATAAGTTTCAGTCTCAATGCATTTGGAACATGTGAGTATGCAAGACATCCAAATGTTCTTAGATGACTAACATCGATTTCTTGCCATACCAAACTTTGTTTGGAGTTGAGTTCTTCAAATTCTTTGTTGGTGACCTGTTTATCAAATAAACAGCACAAGACACTTCTAAGGCCCAAAACTCTAGCGGTACATTTTTCTTTCTCAACATGCATCGAACCATATTTATTACTGTTCGATTTTCGCTCTCCGCGACACCATTTTATTGTGGTGTATAACGAGTAGTCAATTCATGCCCGATCCTATGATTTTTGCAGAAATTTCCAAATAAGGAAGATACTTATTCTCCTCCACGATCGCTTCTCAAGTCTTTATTTGAAAGCCATATGATTTTTCAACTTGAATCTTGAACTCTTGGAAACATGAAAGAGCTTGGGATATTTCTTTGACAATAAAGACCCAATTTTTTCTTGTATAATCATCGACGAACAACAAGAAATATTTACTTCCCGCAAGCGATGAAACTCGCATAGGACCACGAAGATCAGTGTGCACTAGCTCCAAAGGTGATTGCGACTGCCACTTTGATTTAGATGAGAAAGATTCACGGTGCTGTTTTTCAATTGATATTCTTACACACTTCATCGATCACATCGGTTTTGGGCAGACCTTGAACCATGAGTTTTGGACAACTCTTTTAAACTTCGATAATTTTGGTACTCGATTTTTTCATGCCATAACTTTGAAACTTGGTCTTCAGAAGTGAGATAACAATTGACATTCACGACATCAAGTTTGATAGGGAACAAATTGTTCGATCCCAATATATTTTACAACATGGTGATTTTTATTTTTCATGATGCACATATCTCCAACAAAGCGAATATCGAAATCTTTCCTCAACAAATGGCCGACGCTTAGTAACTTACTATGCAATCCAGGGACATAGTACAGCTCCGACAGATTTTCAACTTTGCCGGTCTTCGTCTTGAAAGATATATCTCCAACACCTTGGATTTTGTATGACTTGGCATCTCCAATCGTCACTTGACCATGATTCACTTCTTCAAATGTTGAAAACAAATATTTGTTTCCAGTCATATGCCGACTTGCACCACTATCCAAGTACCAAATATTCTTGACATTTCCATCAGAAGCAATCAATAAAGTTTTGGAGGTTTCAACTTCATTTTGATGTGGAAATCCTGTCTCACGTTTTTTCTCCGGATACTTTTCACAACAATTATATAATTTGTGACCAAGTTTATGGCAATGGTCACACTCAATATAAGATCTCCTACCTTTGTAGGTACCTCGCCTCTACCTTTTTGATTATTGTGGAAAGATCACTACTACAAAAATAGCCCAACAACATCGGTATTTTTTGCTAATAGGCATCGGTTCTACAACCGATGCCTATTACCTGGACTTTAGGCATCGGTTCTACAACCGATGCTAATAAGTGACATAAGCATCGGTTGTTTGACCAAAAACGATGCCTAATCTATACATTAGGCATCGGTTTTGGTCAAACAGCTGATGTCTAATGTATAGATATAGACATCAGTTTTGTCAGACAGCCGATGCTAATAACTAATAGACATCAATTTTGTCAGACAACCGATGCTAATAACTGACATAAGCATCGGTTATTTGACCAAAACCGATGCCTAACATATACATTAGGCATCGGTTTTGATCAAACAACCGATACTTAATGTATAGATATAGACAACAATTGTTTGACTAAACCGATGTCTAATCTATACATTAGGCATCGATTTTGGTCAAACAACCGATGCCTAATATATAGATATAGACATCAGTTTTGTCAAAAATCCGATGCCTAATATCTATACATTAGGCATCGGTTCCCGCAGCATATGGGATTCATGATCCTGAAACCTATCTACAAAAGTAAAATTCTTAATCCTCTAATATGTTTCCCAAAGTAGGTAATCTATGAACAAAAATAACATTAAGAGTAGTCATGAAATGAACTAGACAATACAACCACACAAGTTCATTATAATTATCATTAAAAAATCTTCAGAATAGCAAAGGAAAGGACACTTTAATTTTCCCCACGAATTCACACAAACCTTTAAATTATATAGAATTCTAGATCCAACCCAAAATATCAAAATAATGAACAAATTGACTATATGACACATATAAATATTAGTTTTTTTTAATCTTACAGTTCATAGCAAGAATGTGACCCAAACATTAGTAAAAATAAACCAAACAGCTGAAGAATCTTTTATATGTTTAAAAATAACACTTTTAAACATAAATTTAACACTTTAATTTCTTTTAGTAATATTTGATACCTGTTTACCAAAAATAAGTCTCTTCTTTATGATTAGTTCTAAATTTTACAAAATACAATCAAAGTAAAATACTCCGGTTGAAGATTATCACTTTAGAAATTTCAGGCATCTATCATTATATGATTAACCTGATCATAGCAGATCTCTTCTCCTCCAGCAACCTACATAGCTCAACCTTCAACCAAACTACCTGAAGAAAATATGTAAATAGTTGAATCTCTATGGGGTACACATTATTTAGGCCGGTAATTATATAATAGTGGAGGCCACTGCCACCCTATGGATATAAACCTATATGTTCCTGAAGATCTGGAAGAGAATCTACTTCAGAACCAACGGTTATGCCTTTAAGAAACTCGTCCACGTAGGCAGAATGAGAATCTGCATTTAACATTTTATGAGCATCCGTCTTATCAGGTCGTGCAGATTTTTATAGACGTTTTATTAAAGATTTTACCTGCATTCTTGGTCATGCAGTTTTTTATAGACGTTTTATTAAAGATTTTTCAAAAATAAGTCGTCCAATTTGCAAACTGTTGACTTTAGACACTCCTTTTGTTTTTAATGAAGAATGTACGAATGTGTTTAATGAGCTTAAAGAGAGTCTTACTTCCGCTTAGGGCAACGTGTGGATAAATTGCTTAGGGTTATTTATTATGCTAGTTATATGTTAAACGACGCCCAACGTAATTACACCACGACTGAAAAAGAATTATTGGAAGTTGTATTTTTACTTGACAAATTTAGATCCTATATAGTTGGATCGAAAGTTATCATACATACGGATCATGCCGCACTGCGTCATTTATTTTCTAAACCCCAAAGTAAATCACGTCTTATTAGGTGGATATTATTGCTGCAAGAATTTGACGTGGAAATTAAGGATAGGCGAGGATGTGAAAACGTTGTAGCTGATCACTTATCTCGGATGATAATTGAGGAAAACGAAGGCAAAAAATTCATGATTAATGATTTGTTTCCTTATGAGAACGCGTTTAATGTTGAACAATTAATTACTCCTTGGTATGCTGATATTGTAAATTATCTTGCTTGCAAAATTATACCTAACCATTTATCCTACCAAGAAAGGACGAGATTTCTAAGTAAGTACAAGGATTACTTTTGGGACGAACCCTATGTGTTCAAATGCTATAAAGATGGGCTCAACAGAAGATGCATTCCAAATGATGAAATGGGAAGCATATTGCAATTTCGCCATGACCATGGAGGGCATTTCGGAGCTCAAAAGACGTAATTTAAGGTGCTACAAGCTGGACTCTGTTGGCCGAGTTTATTCGCCGATGCATTCGAATATTGCAAGACGTGCGATAACTACCAACGAACAGGTAACATAGGAAAGCGAGACAAAATGCCGCAATTACCTAATCAAGTGGTAGAAATTTTCCGATGTATGGGGAATTATGGGAACCTTTCCTAAAAGTGGAGATTTCGAGTATATTCTAGTAGGAGTTGACTACGTATCAAAATGGGTTGAAGCAATCCCCACTCGAAGAGCCAATGCAGAGGTCGTTCTTAAATTTCTCCAAGAAAATATTTTTAGTAGATTCGGAGTGCCGAAAACAATTATAAGTGATGGAGGAAGTCATTTTTTCAATCGCGCCTTTACAAGGTTGATGGCAAAATATGGGTTCCGGAACAAGGTGGCTACACCATACCACCCTCAAACTTCTGGAGAAGTCGAAACGAGCAATCGTCAGCTGAAGGCTATTCTCAAGAAAACAATTAGACCAAGCGGAAGGATTGGACAGTTAAACTCATTGATGCACTGTGGGCCTATTGAACGGCCTATAAGACAGTTCTTGGTATGAGTCCTTTTCGACTCGTCTATGGGAAGGCATGCCATCTACCAGTTGAAAAAGAGCACCGAGCAAATTGGGTTATTCGCAAGTTAAACATGAACTACGACGAGGCGGGTGAATATAGAAAATTGGAGTTGACCGAGCTTGAAGATATTCGAAACGAGTCCTATGACATTGAGTGGAGGCAAAATAAGATGACAAAGATACGCCACGATCAAAGACTCGTTAACAAGCAATTGGAGGAAGGTAAGTTAGCTCTGGTCTATAAATCTAGATTGAAATTGTTTCCAGGTAAGCTTAAGTCAAGATGGAGTGGTCCGTTTATGATCAAAGAAATCAACGAATTTGAGGCGGTTACTCTTTACGATGAAAAAAAAGATATAACGTTTCAAGTTAACGGACACCGAGTTAAGCTATATCGTGACGGAGATGCAACGAGTCAAGATTGTGAGATGTTGAAGATAGTAGACCCACTTTCGATTACAAATTAATCACGAAAACTCGCGTCGAGCAAGTGACATTAAAAGATGCGCTTCTTGGGAGTCAACCCAAGCTATTTTTTTTCTATCCTTTGTATTTATTTTTAGTTTATTTCTCTTTTGCTATTTTCCGTTTATGTTATGTTTCTGAAACAGGAAGCAGTGTTATCGAGGAAGGATTAATCATTAGAACGAAGAAATCAATATGGTTGAAAATGCACGGATCGCGTCGATCGACGTCAGCACTGACGCGGCGTCGACGCTCGGCCCGCCCGCGTCGACCGGTTGAGTATGATTTATATTTGAAAATTTGTGCAGAATTTGAAAAGGTTTGGACTGCGACTTTTGGGTATTTTATTTCCAATAGGTAAGCAAGTTTATGGTAATCTTTTGTACGAAATATGGCTGGGTTTGGAGTCTAGATCTATTACCTTAAGAGAGTTCTTAATTGAATAGGTAAACTTAATATCTCCTACCTTAATTATAATTGGGTAAATCTAAAACTCCTATTTTCAAGAGCCAATAACTCCTATATAAACCGCCCCCATGCACTCTATATCTCATAATTCTCTTGTTTTCTAAGCCTCCCTACACCAACAAATATAATTATCCAAATATCCCAACACTATGAGGTTAATTCCATGAGCAACCAACAACCATGAAAATAGGTGGATGTTGAGAAAGCAGCACGAAGAGGAATTGGACAAGCTGCAAGTCAAAATCGAAAAGATGAAGGCCAGGAATGGTGATTTCCAGATGGGCGAAGTCCATTACACCCTCAAGATCGACGCACTGAAAGATGATTTGAAGGAAGCAGAAGAGGTGAATGCGGGGTTGAGAAACACTATTTCCCAACTAAAGGGCACCATCAGAGATTTGAAGGGAGCAAAGCGTGATCTCGAGCGAAGGAGGGAGGACCCTGAGGAGTTTGACATGTCCATGGACGAGCTTCACGACGAACTTCTCAATGCTAGAGAGAAGATTGAGAAATTATCCAATCAAAATACTGGGTTTTTGTGGAGTGAAGCTGAGTTGGCAAACGAGATCGCTATTAGGTACAAGCTCCTTGAAAAGAAAGAGGCCAAATTAGATGAGGCAGTGATAGATGGGATGGCGCTCCTGTGAGAAAAATTACGACATCCGAGAGGAGAAATTCGTGCTCATATGTCGAATCAAAGAGCTGGAAGCCCAAATCAAAGATCTAAAAGAGGGCAACGCAGTGCACGAGTGGAACATAGGATATTGAACGCAGCGTCTGGAGGATGCTAACAAAAGGGTTGCCGCACTAGAGAACTTGCGCTATGGATCCCCTTAGATTCGTAGGACGTTGCCACTAGCTAATTATTTAAGTTTTCAATTATCGAGTCATAGGATTGTCCTTCTACTCTATCCTGTTTATTTTATCACAATTTTAATTTTATTCTGTTGTCAAAGTGTTTCAAATCAGAATTAATAAAATTTTTATTTTTCGCGCGTCCCTTATCTTTAAATATTTCTTCGGTTATAATTAGGCCTTTTTTTTTCTTGTGAGATTGTGCAGTTTATCCAGGGTTAACGGTCACTTAGCGGTTTTTATTACCGTTGGTTTCACCGTTACCCACCAGCAGGAAAGCTAGCGGTATGGCTAGCGGTTTGGAAAATCTGGCAATTTTATCATCGACGGGTGCGTCGATCGACGCTAACATCTCTCGGCGTCGACGCTAGGCAGGGCGCGCGCAGTGGTCAGCAGTGATCGGTAGCATCGATGGGCAATGGCGCACGTCGCCCGATGCTTTCCAGCACTAATCGACGATCGACTTTGCTCATTTCATGGGACAGTGGCCTCCCGCCTGCTGATGAGCCGTGGCAGTGATTTTCTGTGTCTTATTATTGCTGATGAACACTATTTTTATTATTTTCTTTTATTTGTTATTTCACGTTTATTTGTTATTTTTGGTATTTTGGAAGTTTTGTTTTAAGCACAAATCCAATCACAAGACTCTAGATAACGGCCAATTGCACGACTTCAATTGGAGAGACTCGATCTTTTTCAGGGAAGTTTCCTTTTCCCTCTCTCGTTTTATATCTGCTTGAGGTAATTCAGAGATTGCCGGATTTCTAAGGAGGGGGAGGATCGATTATGATGTGTATTTCATAAATTAGGTGTAATTTGAATTTTTATGGTCTGTAATAATTAGTAAATTCTCGTGATTGATTGCTATTCCCGCGCTAATTTATGTTTGTCTGGCTTTTCTGTTGAAGTTAACTACATATGACTTGATGTTCTTGTCTTTGAGCGTGTAAAAGTGCATAATTTTTTCAAAATTATTATTTATATATTGTAAAATGGTACTTGGACGGAATTGATTTCGCGAAACCTTAAAAGCAGCGCCAATTTTAAACATTTTCATGCAAAAAGTCTGTGAGTAAGCCTGAGTGATTATCATCTTTGCTTGTGCTTGAATAAGTTTCAGTCTTGATATATCTTTAAAACCGCTGTGTGTAGTTGACTTTGAAAATGAGGTTAACGCACATAGAAAACCCTATTCCGTCCATATCCACATATTTGTAGCCACTATGAATTCCGAATGAGCCAATCATAGCCAAATAATCCATGCCTATAGTCTTGAGTGATTTTATTGAGTCAACCCCTACCAACCCATTAAAAGCGTGGAGTAGGAGTTTGTTATTATTATTGGTTATTAGGGTTTTGGAATTTTTATAAGAAATTTATGATTTTATGAATTTTTATAATAAAAGACCACCATCCGGAAAAAAAAAGAAAAAAAAAGACCTCATAAAAAGAATAAAAGGGGGATAAAATTAAAAAAAAAAAAAAAGAGGAAAAAAAGAGAAGGATGGTGAATTTTGGTGAATCGTGTTTGCCTATGCGCATTATTAAGGCTTGAGTTTAATTGTTTATTTATGAAGCCTAATGATTAGAGGGAAAAAGAGTTGTGTAGAAATAGAAGCATGTAATAAGATTCAATTGTGATTAAGTGGTTTGAGCTTCAAGTCGTTTTAGAGTTACGAGTTGAGAAATAGCCTATGTTTAAAGGCTATGTTATGAGTGTTTAGTGAGGTTTTTTATTTTTGAACGAGGTGATACAAATTGCTTCGTGATTAGACTAGTTGAGTGAGTTATTGATCACGTTAGATCGTGAGTTAGCCACACGACTTTTATATTCCATACTCATCCAAAGAGCCTTACATTACAACCCAAAAAGACCTTTTTCGATTCTGAGTTGATAACACACTTAATTTGCGATTGAAAAGAGATTGGTTTTTGGTTCTTGTATATTGTACTTGCATTTGTATGATTTGAGCGTATACACGTCCCATGCAGAAAATACTTGAGTGATTTGAGCATACACCCTATATATTACCCTTTTGTGAGGATGCATGAATTTGATTTTGGAGCGACAATGTAATAAGGGTTGAGTGTTTGAAGTTGCCTGACATGTATCTATATTTTCAAAATTATTTGTGTAGCATCGCACGACTCATTACTTGGACTGATTTTCATTCTTTTTAGTCTTTGAAACTATCGTTTTTTCGAGGATGAACAAACCAATAAAGCGTGGGGTAGTTGATTAGCACATATTTGTCCGTATTTTTATTAGTATTTTAGTTAGTTTTTCTTATTGTTTTCGTTATAAGTTGGATAGTTTAAGCTTAATTTCGTATTTTTATACTTCCAGCTTACTTTACCGCTTTTTGATCTAGATTGATGCAATTAGGTGATATTTTGATATTTTTCACCTTATAGCTAAGTAGCCGGAAGAGTTCAGCACGCAAAGGATGAAGTATGATGATCGAGAGACAAAGATCGAGCTTTCCAGTGAAAAAGTAGCAAGAACTTGATGCTGCTGACTATTTATAACGGATAATCCATCTGGAATCGTTATAGTAGCGCTGCCGATGCTGCTGCCGACATTGACTGCCGAGAGATGCACGCGTTGACCGACGCTTTCCAGCACCTATCGACGCACATGACCGACGCAACTCTCTGTGACGTCGACCCATGGAGCATCGCCCGATGCTTTCCCGCACCTATTGACGCACATGCCCGACGCAACTTTCTGTGAGCGTTGACCGGTGGAGCGTCGATCGACGCGAACCAGCCAGACCATCAACCCTGCCGAGTGCTGCGCGCCACACCTTCGAGCTATGACTAGCGTCGACCGCCTGCATCGACCGACGCACCGTCGACGCCAACGTGCAGGAAACGTGTTTTTAGGGTAACTTATGCTCCAAGACAAGGAAAAACTATAAAAACCCCTCTCTGAGTCCGTTCCAACACACACCATATACCACTACAACCCTACTTACGGTCCTTTTGCTTAAAAAAACAACACACCTTCACATCCCATATCAACATAGAAGATCAAGATCAAAGATTTAAGAGTCACAAGTTCCAAGCTCCACCCGTTAGTTCGTGATTCAATTTTCGGCCAAGATCAACGCAATCTCTCCAGATTAGTTGGAGAATTTACTATAATTTCCTAGTTTCAATAAGTACTCTAAACTCTTTAATTGCTTTCTTAGATTAATTTATGCGATTAAGTAGTAGTTTTTTCAATAATTGTTCTTGAATTATTTTATGTTACGAACCTTAGTAACTTTTGATATTTGAATTCGTAATCTTTCATTTAGTTCAGTTTTATTGGTTTTATATCATTCGTGTTTGGATAATTGTTTATCATTTATGCTTAGATTGGTTTCTTGGTTTGAATTTACATGTTCTTAGAGCATCTCCAGCAATCCTTTATTTTAACGCCAAGCGCTATTTTACAGCAAAAGAGTGGCTCCAGCAGTGTTACTATTTGCACGCAAAAATGGTGAACGGGAATTAGCTTGCGCTATTTCTAGCGCAGCACTGTAGGCTGCGCTATCATGTTTTTATATATTTATATCCTTTTTATTTTATTTTTATGTAATATATATATTGTTTTTAATTTAATGTAATATATATCTTTTTTATGTAATATATATATTGTTTTTTATTTAATGTAATAATAATAATAATAATAATAATAATAATAATAATAATAATAATAATAATAATAATAAACGTAACAATATTAAAAAGACTACACATAAAATTACAATATAAAATGTAGAAACATAAAATTACCAATACGGATAAAATTATGTAAGACAACCAAACACAAAATTATTAAAAATACAAATAAAACACACACATTTATAACATAGAAGTACCAAATTTAAATTACATACGACAACTAAACAGAAAAATATTAAAAATACAAATAAAACACACATAATATTTTCTTGCTCGATTTACACAAATAAAAGATGCAGAGGCTCATTTCACACTTCGAAATGCATTAATTGATCATTTATGGGAGGAATATTCTAATTCGGAGAATTAGTTTATTATRTAACTTTATTTATTTTTTWAAAATATTTTTATGAATGTTATTTTTGTTTTGCTCTTATCTAATTAAATTTATTTATTATTATGAATTAAAATTACATATGATTTATGTTTACCAATTACAAAATGTATTATTAAATAAATAATAGATTTTTAATTCAAAATTCAAAAACGCAAAAAAATAAAAAATTAATAAGTATTATTTTGCCAATCTTGAATTTAAAATTATTTAATAATACTTTACAAATTAATATAAGACTAAAGAAATTAGAAATGAGGAATATAATGAAATATTCTCTTTTAGTGCAATATTTAGTGCAAACTGCTGGAGTTATTGTGCAGATTTTGCACTATTTTAGTGCAGATTCTGCACTAAAATAATGCAAACTGCTGGAGATGGCCTTAGTAAATTGTTTAGAGTTACCTAGTTTAAATTAATGTTAAAGTGCTTAGACAATCAAAACAAATCAAACCCCCAATTTGTACAAGTTTTCGTGTTACTTTGTGATTGAACAAACTATTCGAGATTCCGATTGCATGTTCCTTGAGATCGACTCGAGTCAACTTACCCACCTATAAGTGACCCCGTTCTCTTGCGGGCAAACTTTAAATTTTTTGACAAATAGTTTATAAAAATAGGTGCATTAAGCTTGAATCAGTCCCCAAAAATAGAGAAGTCATCCATGAAGACTTCAAGGAACTTATCGATCATATCGAAGAATATTGAGAGCATGCACCTTCGGAACGTCCCCGGGGCATTGCATAGCCCAAATGGCATCCGTCAAAAAGCAAATGTCCCAAACGGGCAAGTGAAAGTTGTATTAGATTGATCTTCAGGTGCAATCACAATTTGGTAGTAGTCCCGACAACCCGTCTAGAAATCAATAGGAATGATGGCTGGCTAGCTTGTCTAATATTTGGTCGATAAACAGAAGGGGGAAATGATCTTTCACAGTAGTCGTGTTCAATTTCCTTAAATCGATACACATCCTCCACCCCGTCGTAGCCCTTGTAGCCAAGAAATCCCCTTTTTCATTTTCAACAGCGGTTATGCCACTCTTCTTGGGCACCATGTGAACGGGGCTCACCCACTCACTCTTGGAAATCGCGAAGATCAAACCCTCCTCCAACAACTTTAGTATCTCGGTCTTCACAATCTCTTTAAGGTTCGGATTCAACCGCCTTTGGAATTCTCGAGAGGGCTTGGCGTCATCCTCCAAGATAATTCTATGCATGCACATCGAATGGCTAATTCCCTTGATATCTCCGAGACTCCACCCAATATCTCCTTTATGAGATTTAAGCACTTCGATTAGCTTCTCCTCTTCTTCTTGATTTAAATGTGCAAAGATATAACCGGCTTGCTCTCCTCCTCCTCCAAAAAGACATATTTGAGGTGATATGGCAGAGGTTTTAGCTCGAGCTTGTGCCTTCTCTTGACCTCGTCGGGGGCTGACTCGAATAAATCAACCACTCCCTCAAGGTATTCGTCAAATTTTGAAATCAGCTCGATGACTCGTTTCTCATTAACAAACTCCACCCCCCTTCTGAAATTTGGCCGTTTCCCTCAACGACACTTACATAAGCTCTCTCACACAAATAGGGTACATCGAGAAGTACACAAGACTCGTCACCAAGATCAAAAACTTCATTATACATAAAACCACCTCTAGCATCATCCTCCGGCTCAATCAACTCAATGCACTCATCTGCCATGAAAACTTGCTCGACCAAATATTAAATCTCATCAATGAGAAGGTAATCCGCATGATAAATACTTGATGGAGTCGACGACAAGCTGGTCATAGAAAATGTGAACGATTCACCCGCTACGGACAAAGTGAAGTTCTTCTTTCCAACGTCAATTAAGCATTGTGAGGTGGCTATAAAGAGCCGACCAAGAAAAATGGTATGCTCGGCACCATCATTAGAAACCATGCTAACATCGAGTACAACAGAATCTACCAGGACAACGAGCCCTCCAACCTTGACAAGCACATCCTTAATAACCCCCTTCGGATATCGAATGGACCGATCGGCCAATTGTAAGCAAGTCTTCATCTCTTGAAAGGGTGCTAACTCCAATTTCTCATAAATTGAAGACAACATCAAATTAATACCCGTTTCGGAATCAAGCATGCCATTCATGACTTTTCCATTTCTGAGCATGATATCGATACAAAATGAGCTGGGATCCACCTTCTTAAGAGACGAAATTGAAGGGTCACAAACCACGCTCGCCTCTTAGATAGCACGACTTTCTCGTTCGTATGGATCATGAGCTTTTTGGAAGAAAGATCCTTGAAGAATTTAGAGTAAGCGGGCATATCCCAGATGGCATCCAACAATGGGAGAGTGATGTTGACGTTAGATAAAGTGTTGTAAAGCCTTTGGAATTGATCATCTTTCTTGGTGTTTTGAAGTCGGGAGGGATAAGGCGTAGGGGCCTTAGGAATTGGCAGCTTATAAGCATTTGAAGATTTGTGTAAGCCGTCGGTGAGTTCCTTTGATGGGGTAGGAGTCGCGGGGGTAGAATCGGGATGATTAACAATAAGCGGAATAGAGACCTCCTCTTCCTCGAACGAAGGGGCAACTTTGTTATCAATGACCCGACCACTTCTAAGGGACGTGATCGCATGGGCGTGTGATTCTTGGCTTGGCAATTTGCCCTTCTCGTAAGCTTGCTTTAGCATATTAACATCACTAGCAAATTGCCCAACCTTTGTGTTCATGTCATTGTAGTCGACGCCTCAAGAGCGGTGAACCGAGCATCAAGTGATGTCATTGTAGTTGACAAAGATTGTAATTATTGTATGATCAACATTAGATTCAGATCGGAGTTCGATGTTGGAGTATTCGGAGGGGGAGTCGGACGAGAAGGACCCATAAGGATTCGTATGGCCAAAACCCGGATGCATGCGGTTGATCGGATGTTACAGATGGTTTTGATTCGGCGGATGGGCAAAAGCCAGCTTAGCAACACTGGGCCCCGCTTGATACCCTTGGACCCCACAAACATCCTCCGACTGAGGCACCGGCATGTAATACGAGGGACTCGACGGACAATGCAAGGTATCATAATGCTCATGCCACAAGACACACATGGAGGATCCGGATTGGGGCAAGACAACTTGGAAATTTGAGCTTCCAATGCCACAATTTTCTTGCCCTCTCAAGTTTCTCGGGGGAAGATGATTCAATCAATTCATTCGCACTCGAATACAAAGCTCGTGATGACTTTTATTTAGAATTCTATGCCAAAGTGGTGAAAACTCGGAGAATCACCCGGGGAGGATGAATCATCATATTACCCCCCGCCGTCGTGTCCACCATGTATTAGAATTGTGGGTCCAATGCTTCATAGAAAGTTTGAATTAGAAGCTCCTTCAAAAAGCGATGATGCGGAAAACTATCGAGAAGATCTTTGAACGATACCAAGCGGAATGAAATGGCTGTTCTTCACTTGCTTGAACAACATAATCTTAACCCTCAAATCGGCCGTCTTCTCCATAGAATAGTAATGATCCAAGAATGTTGCCGAGAGGTCGTCCCATGTATGAATGGAATTGGAAGGGGTACTCATAAACCACGTCAAAGCTTTATCTTGAAGAGCATATGAGAAACAACGGAGTTGAAGATGCTCTAATATCATCATATTCGGTCGGTGGAAACTCGAGACATGCCATAGGGATTGCCGGATGAATTGGAGAGGATCCTCTTTAGCAAACCCGTGGAAGATTGGAAGCCGAGAAAAATCAAGTGAATGGATATCAATAGCCATTACCTCGGGGGAAAGAGATATACATGATTAAATAGTAGCCCCCACGAAGGCTTGTCTCACTTCTTTCATAGCGAGGACGGGTGGGGTATGTGGAGCGTTTGGATTCAAACCCCCAAACAAAGCATACTCACCGGGCGGGTTCTCATGAACAATATTATTGGCACCTCCATAACCCGGGACACCACCATTACCATTCAGATTCACATTCGGAGCATGATTGAAATTATAAACGGGGGGAACTTCATATGGGCTGGGATTCGGATATTGCATAACCATAGCCATATAGATTGAGATTCGGAGCTTGCACGTTCGGATAGTAATTTGAAGCTCCATAACCACCGAAGGATCCATTAGACCCGACATAGTTTGCACCATGCCCTCCCATGTCGAGTTAACCAATGCCGTGAGAACCAGAGGCAACATGGTTTGCACCTTGCCCTCCCACGTTGCCGAATCCATTTAAACCCATCCCATTCCCAACATGATTTGTAACATGCCCTCCCATTTTGGGAATGTTACCTCCACGATTGAAAGAATTAGAAGAGTGAGGGAAGGGAGCGGTACCTTGGTGTAGGCTCATGGCGTGTCCATGAGTGGTAAAACCACTCCCTTGATTTCCTAGAGCGTGGTCGGGAGGGGTCGTGAAAATTGGAGTCGAAAGCCCGAGTTTATCGTTAAGTGGGGAGGTTGTGATATTAAACACGGGCTCGGAAGTACTAGAACTTTGAGGATCAACCTGAGGAGATTTCCAGTTAGGGTTGGGAAATGGGCCGGTGGTTGGAAGATTGTTTGCCATATCGAATTCAAGAAGCAAGGGATGTCTTAAACGCCGCAATTGATCGGGGTTAGAAATATAAGGTGCTAAATCGTGTCCGAGTGCTCGACGCCCTTGCATACACTCAAAGATGCGACTGCCCAAAAAATGCATTTTTGATGCGTTTTTATGATTTCTTGCTACCCAAGACTTCCCACAACTATAAATACCCTATGTATTTCGTTTTTTTACATACATAATCATATTTATAGGTTTTTAAGGCCTCTTAGGGGCTGACAACCCCAACGAGTGCCGTTTAATTTCGTAGTTACTTCTCATAATTTCTTAGTTTTATATTCTTAGTTTTAGATTAGTTTAGATTAGTTCTTAGATAGTTTAGTTAATTTAGATTCAAGATTCACTTCCGGAATGCTGCAACTTTCGTCATAGTTTAATTAGTAAGTCTTTAATTCCTTTTGTTTTAATTTAGTTTAATTAGTTCTTATGCTTTTCAATTATTGCTTGATAGTTTAATTTAGAATAATTCAATCTTCAAACAAACCCCCCCCCCCCCCCCCCCACCCCCCCCCCCCATGTATGATGAATTGTATGATCTTGTTAATTCTGGATTGATGATTTTGATGAGATTATTATGATGAGATTGATTGGCTAGATCTAACGGGTCTAGAGCCTAGAATCGTTGTGAACCATCAATTGGGTTTTTTCCAAGAGATCGTGGAAACGATTCGAAGCTTTAGAACCCTAGTTTACTAAATCTTGTCAAAACCCATGATTTCATTATTCTTCGTTTAGATCAATTTATTGCTTTTATGTATTTAGATTAGAATTTTATTTTATTTCGTATTCGTGAACGACAAACACAAGAAACACTTTTGAATCTAGTTTTCCTCTAGAGACCGACTCGGTTCAACTTACCAACCTACATGCGAACTCGTACTCTTGCGAGCGAGCTTTTGAATAATTGACAAATATTTATAAAGCAGGTACACAAAAGTTCGAATCAGACGCCGAGTCCGAAGGCCCTCTCTTTCACTTTCGAGTTGTAGTAACGATCGCTTCTTTGTTTATAACTCACATTTTTTAGCTCAGCGTTTCTTCTTTTACTCTTCGAATGTGCCACTAGATAAGATGGTAGGCCGATCTCGACAGCTATAACATCTTCAGTTTCGAAGGTTTGGGAGAAGTGGGTTTCATTGGTAGATGAGTTGTGTAAGACCATAAAACACCGGGTAGCTCTATCGGCCAATCACCCTTAAGGCCATCTAATTTCTTTTTCAATATGTGCTCTAGAACTTTGTTGACCACTTCCACTTGTTTATCTGATTGGGATGATATGGTGTTGAGAAGTTGTTCTAGGTGTTTAGTTACACACAAAACAACTTAAACTTTTCTCTATCAATTTATTTTCCGTTGTCCAACACTATTGAGAGTGGCACTCCAAATCTAGGTATGATCGACTTCTAAATAAAGTTAATTGTTTCTTTGTCGGTTATGGAGGCCAACGGCTCAGATTTTGCCCATTTGATGAAGTAGTCCACAACTACCTCCACATATTTGAATCCTCCTTTGCCCTTTAGAATTGGGCCGATCAAATTATCTCCCCATTTAGCAAAAGCGCATGACGAATGTATTGATTTAAGTGACTCAACTTGAGAATTGATATGAGGTGCGAATAGTTGACACTTCTCGCATTTTCTAACCTTTTCTAAGGCATCTTTCTTTAAGGCTAGCTAATAGTATTCTTGTTGGATGAGCTTGTTGGCCAACGATTAGCCTCCAACATGGTTCCTGCAAATGCCTTCTTTCAATGCACATTCAGTGTCTTTTCATTCAAGCATATAAGTAGGGGAACAGAGTATCCCCTTTTGTAAGGTATCCCATCAGCTATGGTAAAATGAGATGACTTTGTATGAACCGATTGAGCTTCAGCTCAATCTTCTAGAAGTATGCCTTATTTGAGATAAAGTAAGATAGGTTGCATCCAACCGCTCTTTTCAACTAAGCTCGCAACGTCCTGCTCGGCTTAACATGTCGAGTAAATGGCACTGGTGTTAAATGTTGTCATCTAGTGGTGACTAACCGTTACTATTTCCAGCTCTTCGATACCCAAACTTGATGCTAGCTTTTCCAAAGAGTCAATTTGAACATTGTCGTTTTGGGATATGTGGAAAGTTTCAGTATTAAACTCGGCAAGATGTGCCTTGGTTAGTTCTAAGCATGAATTCACACCTAGGCTTTATGGTCTCATATTCTTCAGTATATTAGTTTACCACTAATTTAGAATCACTATGGATTTTCAAATTCTTGATTCCCATTGAAGCCACCATTTCTAGGCCAGCTAAAAGAACTTCATAATCAGCTTTATTATATGTTAAAGATAACTTGAAATAGACAACCAGACAGAATGACTACTTCTTGGTACTAACCAACATTATTTTAGTTCCTAATTGGCCAGACATTGACGACCCATCCAACTACATGAGCCCTACTTGGTTTTGGTTGGTATTGATTCGACCGCCAGGGTGAACTCGGTGATAAAGTTGGCCAAGGTTTGTCCCTTGATCGTAGTTCTTGGCTCATAACTTATATCAAATTTTCATAGCTCAACATCTTATTTATTATTCTTCCCGATGCGTTAGGACAATGCATGACTTGCTTTAGCAGGAAACTTGTCAAAACTATGATTCGATGCTCTAAGAAATATGGTTGTAATTTGAAGGAGGAAGTTATAAGGCCATAATATAGTTTTCCCATTGACGAATATCTTAGCTCAGCATCGTGCATGGAATGACTTAAATAGTATATTGTATGTTGATCAAGCTCATTGGTTCGAGCAACTACCGAGCTAATGGCCACAATTGAAACTACTAAGTACAAATATAATGTCTCTTCTTTGATCGACTTATATAAGGTCGACATGCTTTCCATAAACTTCTTCAGCTCCTCAAAAAATACCTCAAATTATGGTGTCCATCTAAAGTTCATATTCTTTTTAATAGTTTCAAAGAAATGTTTACAGTTGTCACTCAACATAGGAATAAAATGATTCGAGGTGGCCATTTTTCCAGTAAGACTTCTTGTTTTATACTTTGGGGAGGCTCTGAGTTGGTTATGTCCCAAATTTTGTTTGGGTTTACTTCAATGCCTCTATGGCTTTCCATGTAACCTAATAATTTTTTATAGCCAACCCTAAAGGAGCACTTTTTGGTTCAACATCATTCATTAAAAAAGTAAAATTGAAAATATTTTATTAAGATCCTTAATATGATCGGCAGAGTACAATAATTTGACAAGCATATCATCTACATAGATTTTCATGGTTTTTCCTATAAGACTAGAAAACATCATATTGACGAGGTACTTGTAGGTCACTCTAGCATGCTTTTACTCCAAAGGGAATCATGGTATAACAGTAGAGTCTTCTTGCCGAATAGAATGGGGTGTATTATATTAATCATTCGGTGTATGAGGGTCTGATTATGGCCAGAATAGGTGTTCATAAATCTCATTAATTTATGCCCAGTAGTAGCATCGACCATTAGTCAATGTTTGGGAGTGGGTAGCTGTGTTTTAGGCATTCCTTGTTCAAATTTGAGAAATCAATGCATAAGTGCCATTGGTAAGTCTGCTTTTGATGGGCACTGGGTTTGAGACATAAACTAGATATATGAACTCTTCAACAAACTTGCTGCAAAGTAGCTTCACTACCTCTAGCTTGAGTGCTTCATACCTATCCGAGTTGAGCTTCCTCCTCTTCTAAATAACCAACCTGACACTTTTTTCAATGTTGAGCTTGTGGCATGCGTGCTCGGGGTCGAGTCCTTTCATGTTTACATGTGTCCAAGCAAAGACACCGTGATTTGATTTTAAAAATTTTTATCAACTCATATCAAATCAGTTTTTATAAATTATAGCCGATCCTAGAGCTATTTATTTGGGTCCAACTCATCCATGGGACCCAAGTCTAGATCCTTGAATGGCTCTTCATGTGTGCTTTTATCTTCAAACTTTTATCTGCCAATATTTTAAGAGTCAATATTTGTTCTTGGTTGAGCTTGTTGTGACCGAACTAGATATTTCTTTCTTGATGAATTTTCAAGCGATTCATTATTGAGCTCTCAGACGAACTCATGGTGAAAATGGATCTGATAAGCTGCTTACGTAAGAAAAAAACTCAAAGATGCAAAAAATGAAGAGCTAATAACTAGCCATTCAAGATCAATGAACTGAAAAAATGTGAGCTAAAATTTGGTGTTTAGCTCATAGCGAGAAAAAAAATTGAAAAAACACGAACTAAGAAAAACAATTAGGAAAAAGCACTTAACTATTTTATTCATTTTTTGAGGTTAGATCAATATTAACCAAATCCAAAAGCAAGAGTCAAAGCTGGATTACAATATTCTCTCTTTCAAGTCTTTTCTACATTCTTTCTCTCTCTAATATACAGATCCTTTTCTCTCTCTTGGAAGCACTATATATTGGTTTCCACTGAAAACCTGAATAAACACATGTCTCCTTACTATTAGCTATTGAATTAATATGGGTATCAGTTAAACAAAACCCTGATCCTAATTACGTATTTCCCCCCATCTATTTCCCCCCACCTTATAGACGTTTTTATCTCATTTCATCATCGAGCTAATCGGATCCTATGTCAAGATAAGCTTGTCCAGTCTGTCTCATCCAAAGTGTTGTTACGAGTGATGTCCTATGGCGGGTTAGACTTAGACACACATTTTGTGTTGAGGCAAGTCAGCTTGTACGAGTTGGTGCGATGGTGCACCGAGGCTCGTGCACCCTGGTCGGATCGGTGAAAGAAATTCAGTCACCACAAGTGAGGTCACCATGTGCATCCAGTCGACGTTCGTGCACAAGTCCTAGTTGGCATGAGATGTCTTAGTCGGTTATACAACCGTGCGTGTGACCACTTCATACACCTTGTGGTAGTTGGTGCGTAGACTTGGTCGGCCAAGAGAGTACTGTTTGGCTAGAAACAACCTAGTCAGCCACCGCATGCATAAATAAGCGCCTCGGGCATCCTGGTCATAACAGATACAATGTGGTTTACCATTTCACATGTGCGAGTCAGCACTCCACATGAACTACTGGTAGGGGGTGTGAGGGACCTGATCGACACCCATACTCTGGTCAGCTCTCACCTCTCTTTGATCATCTTCCACGCACGTGTTAGTGACTTGTATGTTCCTATTTGATCGTGTGGGTAGCGGTGACTAATGGTGCATGCAGGCTATCTGGTTAGTGCCTATTCAGCCCATCCGCCTAGGAGTAGTGACTCGCCAGTCGAGATTCTAGGGGCACAATAGTCAATGTGCAGTGGCTCATCAGTCGAGGCACCAGTGGCATAACAGTTGATGTGAAATGGTCGAGTATGCATGAGATTAGTGGTGCACTAGCCTACACGCTCAATGGAGGGTCCCACAACCTGTGAATATCAACGTCCATTTATGGTTGGCCACGAGTATGCTCATCAGTTTGGCTCCGTCTAACCGTATCCATCTTAGCTCGGTGTGGACATTCTACCTTGGTTAGGTCATTTCTAATCAGTTGACCCATTTTTTTCAACTAACTGATCTACACATAGACTTAGATTTGGCCACGTGGTCTTCACATTCCTATGTGGTCTTCAAGTTTAGGTCAACCATCAAACATCTATACGGTACCCTTGTAGTTAGATCATAAATAATAAAATAGCAAAAAAAAAAAAATTGGCACCATTGCTTAGGAGAATTTAAATAGAATTAGTGATAATATAATACATAAATTAGTTTTAATTTAGACCTTTTTATATTTTTTCTTATTGAAGTTTGAATTGGTTGGGATTTAGATAGTGCATTGATTAGCGTAGATTTGTCCTTATTTTTACTAGTATTTTAGTTCATTTTTCTATTTATTTTTTGTATAAGTTGGATGATTTAAGCTTAATTCTGTATTTTTATATTTCCAGCTTATTTTACTGTATTTTGATCATAATTGATGAGAATAGGTGATTATTCATTATTTTTCACCTTATAGCTAAGTAACCGGAAGAGTTCAGCGCGTAAATAGATGAAGTTCGATGTTCAAAAGTGGAGAACGAGTTTTCCGGTGAACAAGTAGCAGAAAAATCGAGAAAATGAGACGTACTCTTCAGTAGCATCGATCGACACGAGCGTCGACGCTACGCCGATGCGGACCCTGCCCACGACAGTCGACACTCAGTCGACGCTACGCCGACGTAACTCTCTGAAGCGTCGATCCAAGAGTGCGTCTGTCGACGCCAAGTCGACGCAACTTGTGGTTGCGTCGATCCATGACAGCGTCAGTCAACGCCCCTGCCTAGTCGACGCGAGCACACAGGCAGCGTCGACGCCGAGCTCCTGCACGCGTCGGTCGATGCGACGTCGACGTGGCTTCCTAGTAATGCATTTTTAAGTTTTCTTGTGCGCCAAGACATGCTATATCTATAAATACCCTTCATATTTCGGACTTTTAAGGAGACACACACCATCCGAGGGTATTTGGGCTTAGAATAAACATATTTCCACATCTCATAACAAGATTTGAAGACCTAGATCAAGGATCGAAGAACGACGAGTCCGAGGCTTCAATTTCACGTTTGGGATTCAATCTTCGCCCAAGATCAATGTTTAACTCCAGAATAGCTGGAGATTTTATCGCTTTTATTAGATTCAATAAGTTTTATAAAATCTTAATTAATTTTGTAGTTAATTTTCTAGTTAATTGCTTAGTTAATTTCTTAGTTAATTCTAGATTAAATAATTAGTTCTTAATTTATTTCATGCTTGAGTTTATTTTGGATATTGGACTTATATAGCTTATTTATGCGAATTGATTTATGCTTAATTCTCCATTTTTAGATTCGTATGATACAATTGCTTCATTGTAGTTTATTATATTCATGCTTTTAGATTCATTGATATTAATTCCTAGTTTTTAAGTTCGAGTAGTTTAATTGTTTCTCTTAGTTGGTAATCTAGTTAGTTCAATTAGTTTTTAATTCAATATTATTTTAGTTTTAATGATCAAATCAATTCTTAAAAAAAACAAAAAAAAACCAATGTACATGTATTTTATACTATTTATCTAGTTGAGAAAAACGTCCAAGATACCGAACAGTTGTCCTCGAGAGAATCGACTTGAGTCAAACTCACCACCCTACAAGTTCCTCGTACTCTTGCGAGCAAACTTATGTATTTTTAAATTAAATATCTTCAAAGGGGTGCACAAAAGTTTGGGTCATGCATGCAAACGCGTTCTAAAGAAACACCTTTAGAAAACATTGATCCCGAGATTGAAGCAAATTATTGCCGGAACAAGTCGATGAGAGCTAGGGCGAGAATGGTTACCGTACCAGTACTCGATCTGAACGACATAATGAGCCAACTTCAATCATTGCAATTAAGCAACAAGCACCACCCGCACAAAATGAGCTGGTTGTTTGAGTCATTTCTAAACCCAACAGAAATTGAGATTATGGAGGATCTAATGGTCTAATAATTATTGGTAATAATTTTTTGAGTTAAAGATAAAGCTAAATGGAGGTCCGGGTGATGTGATTAAGCCTTTCCTTTTCCTATTCTATTTAAGGTATATGGCTAAGTTTTGGTATAACACTTTGGGATTCGAACTATTCACAAATGCACAGAGTTGTATCAGAAATTCCTCTTCAAGTTCCTCCCTCTGAGCAACGTTGAAACTAAAGAGAGAGATTGCCAAATATCACCAACTATATGTTGAACTTTTACAAGAGTCTTGGGAAAGGTTAAGAGAACTTTTGAGAAAATGTGCTCAACATGATTTTCTCGACGATCAACAAGTTTATTACTTCTATAATGGTTTCAGCGGCCAAAAAAGATCATGGTGGATAAATCATCAGGAGGTGCATTATTGCCATGAAGTACCGTCAATGTGATGAACATCTTAGAATAGATGACAACAAAAAATTATTAATGACTGACAGGACGTTAAATTTTAAAACAAGTGGCTACAGGCAATGGGAATGAAGCGATGATAGCTTTGGCGCAAATAACAGTTTTGAAATGTTGTTGTCACAAAACTTAGAAATTCTTGTGTGCAAAAAAAGTGGAGTTTCTACGCAAGAGTTAGTCGAAGACATGAATTTATTACTCAAAGAAATTTCAACGACAATTATCGAAACAATCAAGGAGGAAACCAATACCATCCGAGGATGCAGAATCACCCGAACTTCTCATATGATAATCTAAGCAATGTGATCCAACCAGCGCTGGGCTTTTTTTTTACAAATGGAGTGATTAACAAAGGGTAGAAGTTGAGCATGGAAGAGATGTTCACATGTTTTATGGCTGAAATGAAATCCCAACTTGAAAAAAGTGAAGCGAGACTTGATAAAATCGAGTCGAGCTTTGTTCAAGTCAATGGGGTCTATTGGGACACATATGAAAACATTTGTAACACAAATTTCACAATTGGCTACTAGTATAGGAAACCAACATCAAAAAGGAAAATTTCTAAGAAATATAAAGGTTAATCTTAAAGAGCAGTATAATGCCATTCATCTTAGAAGTAGTAAAGAGTATGAAGACCCAACAAAGCTGAGTGATGAATCCAAAAGATGTTTTGAAAGGAGAGAGAAGCTGAATGAGGAGCAGCATCAAGTAGGTAATAGAAAATGGAATGAGAAGATTAAATCTAGTTCTAACTTACTTTGTCTAATTCATCGCCTTCACCTCAACATGTACAAAAGAAATTAAGTTTTTAGAAATCTTTCAAAAGATTAATATTAATAACCCATTTTTTTATATATTGCAACAAATGCCCAACTCTGCAAAGTTTATGAAAGAGGTGATTAGAAAAATGCAAAATTTAGAGGAATATAAAAGGGTGAATCTTGATGAAGAATCAAGTGTGGCGATTCAAAAGAAGTTTCCACAAAAGTGCGAGGATCTAGGTAGCTTCACTATTCTTTATAATTTTAGTTGTGATTTATTAGAAAATACACTATTTAATTGGGAGCTGGAATCAACTTAATGCCACCCCTGATAGCAAAGAGCTGAAGATTGGGATAATAAAATCTACTACAGTGGCACTTCAAATGGCAGATAGGTCTCTGACTTATCCAAAGGGTATTATAGAAGATATACTTGTTAAAGTAAATAGTTATATTATTCCTGTTAATTTCGTGGTTTTCAATATGCAGGAAGATACAAATGTCCCATTAATTCCTGGACTTCTATTTTTAGCCACGAGTGGTGCGTTAATCAATACGAAGAAAGGAAAAGTTACTATGTATTTTCTATTTTTAGAAATCAGTAAAAAAAAAAAAAGCAAATGCTGCTGGTAGATACATCAGCAAACCCGTCAGTATCATGTTTACTGACGAGTTTGCTGATGGTCACTACCCGTCAGCATTTCTGGCATCGATAAGTGTATGCTGATGGGATTATCCTACCCGTCAGGATTTACTGGTGGGTTAGGCTCGTCAGCATTCACGAAATATTATAAAAAATAATATTTTATTCGGGCATGCCTAGGCCTAGCCCATCCCGCCCGACCCACAACCCGCCCTTCACTCAGTCTAACCCAACCCAAATCAATTTAAATCCCACATATTACATAGGTGGAATTCGAACCCACAACCTCTTGTACATAGAGGAGCGGTGTTACCATCTTGTCAAGGCAATTGCATGTGAGAGTTTATATGATTTAAATATGTATTAGATATGTAATTAAGTTATAAATTATATTTATAATTAATTACATTGTAAATAAACTAGTATTGTACCCGTGCGTTGCACGATAATTTTTTATTTTACCTTATCTAAAATAAAAATAATTGGCTTGACTGTATTAAAATATTTAAATAAATAATTATATATATATTCAGCTTTTACTAACCTCAGGACAACCCCTGGGTTGGGATCCAGGTCTTACTGCTCAGCTCTTACTAACCTCAGGACAACCCCTGGGTTGGGATCCAGGTCTTACTGCTCAGCTCTTACTAACCTCAGGACAACCCCTGGGTTGGGATCCAGGTCTTACTGCTCAGCTCTTACTAACCTCAGGACAACCCCTGGGTTG
>BMAC01001159.1:117944-163336 GCA_014905375.1 Phtheirospermum japonicum | reverse complement strand
TAATAGGAGTAGAATGCCACGTAAATGACACGTAGGATTAATAATTACTTTACTTAGTAATTTTCTTAATATAATTAGAGAAGTAAATAACTTAATTAGATTGTCAGTCCGGAGAAAGAGAAATATATGAGTAGGAAAGAGAAAAATGACATGTAAAATTATTTTCCTTTTTTAGTTATGTAGGGATTTTATTAACATAATTATGATAGATACATTAATTAATATTAATGATGATTTGGTTTTCCTTTTTTAATTAAAAAACCACCTAGGATTAGTTTCCTCTTTTAATTATGTAGAATTCTTCTTAACATAATTAGGATAGATACTCTAATTAATATTAAAAAAATAAAAAAATAATATTATATATACCACACACATATATATATTATATTTAAAAAACCACCTAGAATTAGTTTCCTCTTTTAATTATGGTAGGAATCTTCTTAACATAATTAGGATAGATACTCTAATTAACATTAAAAAATAATAAAAAAGTAATATTATACACACACACACACACACACACACACACACACACACACACATATATATATATATATATATATTATATTTCCTGCGGGTAGAGGTTGTCAGCAAAATTGGTCGTCAGCTACCCATCACCAAATCCGTCAACATAGGTAATCCGTTAGCATATGCTGATGGCTTTTTGACCGTCAGTATTTACCATCAGCAAAGATAACCCGTCAGTAATCCATCAGCATGTGTTGACAGATTTTTGTCCATCAGTATTTGTCATTTTTTTTGTATTAATTCACAGATCAAGAATGCCAAATCATGTAAGTTAAGAACTAATGTGGATAATTATTACAACGATCATGGAACAAAAGAAGACGATAATCATACAATTAAATTGCAAACCCATAAGTGGAAAAACGTCTAGTTAAGGAAGTAAAATTAAGCACTTATTAGGAGAAAACCCAATTGTATGATACATATTTTTCCTTTTCTAATAAAAAAATAGAAGCATCGCGCCCTGGAATAGGGACTACGACACAACCCAAACCAGTGGGCTATATCTTAGGGATGTTGTCACGACCTCGACTTATGAATTTGTCACAACCCCTACCTAGGTAGTGGTTACTCAGTATACATGTCATGACCTATGTAGTGGTTATGACATGGACCGCTACCCAGATTAAAAAAAAAGCTTTAATTGCAAATAAATAAATAAATAAATAAATAAGAATCCCTCATGCTTTTTTATTTCTATTCTTGGGTCTCCTATCTCTCTTCCAATTTCTTTTTTCAAATTCTCTTGAAATTGTTGATTCTAAACATTAACTCACATAAAATCTAGTTATATCATCCAATTCAAAGAACAAGTTAAGAAATATTAAGCCTTTTTTTTAATATACATCGGACTTTTTTTTTTTTTTAAATGTGATGGTGGTTTTAAAAACTTATAAAATGTGTGTGGTGGGGTTTTCAAATGTTGGTGATCGGCAAGTGAATATTATATTTAATTAATATTTATGTGATGATCTATGATTAATATATATATGTGTTTAATTGTTGGTGTTGTGATTGGTTGGTGTATAAGTCGGTGATGACAACATCTTACCACTCAATCAAGCATCGTGCAAATATCCCCATTCAGATGGATTTTGGAGCTCGCCAAACGATTTATACCAGTTGACAAAATGCCAATGATGCTGCAAAAACTTCCAATCAATTGATTTTGAAAGAAACACAAACACTTCGAATAACACTAACCAAATGTCAGGTGGCGTCGTCTACTTCTCGATCGACATTTGATTGCCCAACCAACGATATTGAATATCTTAATAATATTTTAAAATGTGGTAGTGATTTTATCCTAGAGTTTTTTCATTTTCTCGAGGATCAAAAATATTTCCCTCAACCTAGGCGATATCTCAACATCACAAATCTCTTTTAACAAACCCAAAACTCACCAAGTAGCTCAATGAATTCCTGGGTAATCTAAATGCAAGAATCTTTGTTTTAGCCGGGTCATCGGTTAAAACAAATGTATTTGCAAGGTTAAAAATCTCTATAAGGGGCATAATGTAGTATATTGAGGCTTTGCAACCACACTTAGTGGAGGTGTGGTTAAGGTCGTGACTTCCAAAAGGAACAGGGGGAGGTCACTTGGTTTGATCGATACTCGCCCAAGAAATAAGAGGGCAGGTACGACACAACTTCAATTAATTATCAGTAAAGGTAATTCCTCTCATGAGATTATCATTTATACTTATATTTGTGAATCATTACTGGAGGATGCTCCGATATTTACTATGATTTTAAAGAGTAAATAAATATCAATGTACTATAAGAGTTTATATGAGCTGATGGAAAGATTCTTCACACACATTGATGATGTATACAACGTTGCTCAAGGAATCATAGAGTATGATGATATCAAACCACACTTTATTGAAATGTCAACAAAGAGCTAATTGGTAAGAATTAATCCAGGTAGAATTAAATTCACTAATAACAAGACAAGTATTTGGTCTGGTTGTGCTAGCCTCACCGAGTGTAAAGCCTGTAGAACATAAATAAAGTTTTGTCAGAAAGCGTAATGAGAAAAATAAAGCCGTGAGATGAAAACTAGACTTGTAGCACAAAGTTTCTGACAACGCTCTGGAATTGACCATTGGAATATATACTCTCTCATAATTTATGTTATAATTCCAAAGAATGAGAATAAAACTTACACCATGGTTACATCATATCTCTATGGGGATCATGATTTAGATATACATACGAAAGTGTTTGATGGCTTTTCATTTCCAAGGCAAGAGACTCTAAGCCATATAGTACATTTATAATTAAAATTAAACACTTACTTTATGGATTGAAATAATCCAGGTGGATGTGGTATAACTGTCTAAGTGTCTCCTTGGTTGGAAAAAGATAATCTATTCACGTGTGTACTATAAAGAAAATAAGTTTTGAACTTGCAACTGTAGCTATATATGCCGATGATATGAATATAATATGCACTCATAATGAAATAAGAGAAACCTCTAGCTACTTGAATTTTTAATTTGAGATAGTGAATCATGGAAAAATTCGGTCATGTCAAGACTTAATACTAAAACTCGAGTTTGTGAAATACTAAATTCTATAGTTTGCATATATCCAAAAGATGATTATATGATTAAACATGGACAAGTGTAATATATTACCACTCCTATGATTATTCAAGTGAAGACATAAGGAAAGGCCAATATCATTAAGGAAATAACGAAGAACTGGTGGGAGATGAAATTCTCCACCTATGTACAATATATGCATTATTGTACCATTACTAATACACTTGATCAAATATTACTTTCTCAATGAGTTGGTATCTTGATTTAACTCAAGAAGAACAATGTCACTAGAATGGAGCCAAAATTTATTTTGATACCTAAAAGAAACCATTGAGGTGGGTTTATCTTACCCATTTATAAATATCATTTGAACTACAGATGGTCTTGTAACTCCTAAAGAAAATATTGAGTTTACTTCCTACTCTGAAAATACTAAATAATATTATTGATGTTGATTACCCATTCGATCCATGTAAAGAGATCATTTTCATACATGTAGTAGTTCGTGAGTATCAATGATAAATGTCATAATCATATATATCTCTGAGAATAATGGCTTGAACTCTACAACTAAAGAGCTCTCTTGTAGTTATGAAAATAATGCAATCTTCAACAAACAAACTGAAAGTATGAAGCAGATAATACGAAAAATATCACCACAATCTTTCTACAAGCAACAATTATATACTTTTTCAAGAGCCAGGTAAATTGAGGAAGTAGAGACTTTCAGGACTCACTTGATAGGTGTATATATATATATCACTTTCAAGTTCTCTTGATAGATGTGCATATGAGAGAAAGGTGTAGACTTTAGGGAGAGTTTCAACATAGGTGTGTTGTACTTCTTTTTTCTTCGACAAAATTTTATTTTATCCCATTGGGTTTTGTTACTTGACAAGGGTTTAACGAGCTAATAATAAGCACCATTTCACCATTTGACTTGGCACAAGTGAGAGTGCTGAAGGAAAAACATAATTAGTTTGCTTTTGTTAACAAGTAACTGATAAAAAATAATTTAAGTATTTGTTATCTTTATGTATTATGAAAACGTGTATTTGATACCCTATATAAAAAGAGTTTTCTATAAATAAAAGCACTCTAATTCTACCGTCTCCTTTATATCTTTTTTTTTTTACATTTTCTTTTTCAATATATATAATTTCTCGATACTTTATTTTGTCTTAGGGTGGTAGCAACAATACGCTTGTAAATCAAATTTTATCGTGGGGTCAAATGCGCCACATTATTGACATATCAAAAGTTAAAAAGCTACTATTTTTTAAAACCTCTATTCATAATCATAAACCTCAAAAGTTCACACACTCTTTTAATAAGAAACAAGAAAGTGGAACCATGACTTCTCACCTTTGAGCATCAAGTTGGGTTTTGATTTCACAAGCTACTTTGTAATGTTAAAAATAGAAACCCCATCTTGCAATGGCAATAATTTTTCAAAACCAACCTTTTGGATTTAAACCCAATGTAAAAGATTGTCATTGCTATCACCCTTAGCCAAAATGGGAATTGAATGTGGTTGGTGGTGAAGTATTTGTCAACTCTTAGACCTGTAAGAAAAGGAAAATAATATATTCTAGGATATTTGCATGAACAGATTTTGATATGATTTATTAGTAATCTAACGAGTATCCACATATTTCTGTTCTTAATAAGTTACTAAGTTTTTTCCCGGGTTACTTATGTTGCAGAATAATACCATTATATAAATCTGGAGAGAAAATGCTCGTATTTTTATTTTTAATTAAAAAAGAGAGACTAAGATAACAATAGAGTTATACAGGCAAACCTCTATAAATTAATAAATTCTGTAAAATAATAAAATCTCCCACGTTACCTTTGTAAAAAATTATCAAATTCGATAAGATAATAAAATAATATATTTTCGAGAAATTCCTTTATAAATATTAGGTCCCATTAAAACTCTAAATTAATAATTTATAAATATTACAATTATAAGTATTATGGTAATTTGCTAAAATATGAATCTATTATTATTTGTTTTTTCTTAAAACTTAGGGGGGTGTATTAATTTGGAACTTATAGAGACATTTTATGATTTGTTTCACTATAAGATTTGTATGGATTTTCTTTTATTTTTATTGATTTTATATATTTGTTGGGAGTTTATAAAAGTTTTGTGAAATCTCATGTTTAAAGATGTGATTTGGTGTATATAATTAATTTAGAAGTCTAGGAAAATCCAGTCAAATTACAAATTCAAAAATTATTTGACTTTTTAAATACCTCATGACAATTTAAGAGTTCAAAATATCTCAAATGAATACCTTGAGACTTTTATGAACATTTAATAATTCATTAGAAATCTCAATTAAATACCTCAAGACTTTTATAAGTTTTAAAATGTCTTAATTAAATACACCAAAATTTTTAAAATTTTAAAATTTCTTTAAAAGTCCTAAATAAATACACCCTCTTTAAATCTAAAATTTCCGAGCTTTCGCTTTGGCTTGGGTTGGGGCAGGAGTTGTCAAGATGAGCCCGTCAGTTCCCATAATTGGAGATGTGTCGGTACTGTCAATCTTACAAATTGATTTTTTTCTATTTCTAATAATGAATAAATTAGGAAAATCATTGGCTACGTAGTATTTTATTTTTATTTATGGAAAACAATCTACTATAATAGTATTTATATTTGAAATTTTAGTAACTCTGAGATTCTTAAAAAATGATTCGATAAATTAGTCCAAGTTAATTGGCAATATTGGACTCTATATCGCTACAAATAATAATAATAATAATAATAATAATAATAATAATAATAATTTTATAATAATGGATCAAGGTTTATGAAAGGTTAGTGTGTAGGGGCTTGTTCTACTTTTCTTTGTATCCATTCTCTTTGGACGTTAACAAATATCCATATAGTTATATGATAATTTGCATTTAAGATCTTTTCAACAACTCACATTCATCTTACTTAGTAATAATAATATACATATTCATATATGTGATTTTTTTTTCCTTTCAATTTTAACCTTTTTAACTATTTGACGTATGTATATTGTATAGCACCTTTTAAAACTCAAATATCATTTATCACAAACTTCCTATAAAATCCACTCACCCCACCCCATCTAAACCATTATAAATAACACATCCCCAAATATTAAAGCCATAAAATGAGAGGGTATTAAAAAAAGGCTATTGCTGGCTTTTTCTCTCCCTAAACCATTTTGTTTTGCAGGGTGAGAGAGAGAGAGAAAGATGAGTGTGTGGGCAATAATAGTATTGGTGATTGTAAGGCTTCTTAATGTTATCCACCAATCAAATGCACAGAAAGGAAACTGTGATTTGTTCCAAGGGAATTGGGTGAGTGACCCCTCATCATACCCTCTCTACGACTCCTCATCCTGTCCCTTCATTCAGAGAGAGTTCAACTGCCAGAAGAATGGCCGCTCCGATCACTTGTACCTTCAGTACAGGTGGCAACCCCATGCCTGCAATTTATCAAGGTACCACTATCGCCTTTTTGCTTTTCTCTCCCTCTCTTTATTTTAGTTTTATACTATTTTATTTTACATATTTATGTTTGTACATGTACATATATGGTGAGATTAATACGTGTTTATGAAAAACATACGAATAAATGGTAACTTTTTTTTCTTTTCTTTTTTTAAATAAAAAAAGGTAACATATTTGTACAAATATGTGAATGTATCAGATAAAGAAAAATAGAGAAAGAAATATAATGGCGTGAAGAATATGTGCTGCGACAATAATTTTACTCTATTTGTTACTTTTATAAAACAAAAAAGAATTAGTTGTCTTTTCACAAATCTATCCCTAGTCTTTAATGGATTCCCAATTTTGAGTTAATCGAAAGGGGGTAGAATAGTACTTTGGGTCAATATTTATATTTATATATATTTTTTTTAGTAGAACGAAATAAATACAAAAAACAATAGTGGAACATGAGGGCTGACAGGACAGAGACGAGTTTGGAGGGAATCTCAAAAGCGATTTAAAAACAATGTGCGCTCTTAATTTGGTCCCCAGCCCTTCATTTATTTTACAGCTGTCAATTTCAGCTCTGCAACACAAAAACCATGACTATATGATAATTAATTAATTGGTCATGTTCTGAAGTAGTATATTTTATTTTGAGAAACAAAAAGACAGTTATATTGTGAAATATACATAAAATGGTAATACAAAAAAGATTATAGATATAAATATTAAGAAATCCGTTTGAAATATTTTATTCCCGAAATGATCTGATTACCTATAAAATATAGGAATGTATAGTGTGATTCCAAATTGAACTTAATTTCACATAGAAATATGAATAACAATCAAATTTAAGTGCAGGCCCAGCCTAAATCTTTTTGGGCCCTTTAAAATCAAAAGAAAAAACAAATTATATAAAAATAGTAAAAAAATTATATTTAGGCTAGGGTTGCTTAGATTTGAGTTAGGAGTATTAGATCGGGCTGACTACGCCCATATTTAATCTTACGTTTTCTTTTACTACCTCTTTTGGGAATAATAAAGGGTAAGAAAATAAATTTTGTACCATTATATTATATGGGATACCCATGTGTTATAGTTGGAATAATGATAAAAATGTGATCTAACACTCACGGGATGTCCTGTCTTAACACAGATCCCATGTATTTTGCCGCTGTGACTGACTTTTATACGTAGTTATTAAGTAGTAAGTTTTCTTTTTAAAAAACAATGAAATTTTTAACCTGGCTTGATTTCCAAAGTATTTCATTATAAAACAACTTAGATTGTGTTTGGGTATACAATATAATTCAATTGGTTTTGAGAATTTTAAGAGATTTCTTCACTCATTTTTTTTTCTCTAATCAATCACTTGTAATATTTGTTTTCAACGAGTTCCATTATTTGCATATTTCTTATTACCATTTATATTCAATAACCATTCTAATATTACATACATATATCAATCAATATTAATCATGATATTCCAATCTTATTCTCCCAAATCTTTTATTCTTATATCAAAAGTTATTTTTATCAATATTCTCTAGAAAAAAAAAAAAGATAATAAAAGTATATCAAATCACAACCTTAACAATCTAACTATAGTTTATCTTTTTCAAGGAAAAAATAGATAGGGAATCGTGGCCATATTCTTTTATTTTGATGTTTGATTTTTCTTCAATAGTCATGAGGAGTAACTAGGTAGTTAAAGAGATTGACATCTCACTATTTCTTGATAATTGTGGATCGCGACATCACATAATGAGGCCTTGTGATGAATTATGATTTGAGTAATAAGGCGGTTCCCAGTCCCGTTACACTATTAAGTTAGTATAACTCTAAAATTGAAAATACTTGTGTTAGTATTTTTTATTTTTATGGTTTGTTAATTATTTAAAAAGTTTTATTATTAATTTTTGAAATATTGGATAGATAAAAATTGGGATATGATTATGGTTTTTCTGCATTTATATTTATTGATCTACTATATTTATAAATAATTTTGAACTTAATAATTATGATTACGTGAAAATGATATCTTTATGGTATGGTAGCCCAAAAGTCTCCTAAATATTGAGTAGAATAAAAAAAATAGAAGAAGAAAAATTGGAACTTTTCCGAAAATATTCAACTATGATGCCTTTTATAGTAGCCTTCAATGTGAACTCAAAAGTAGGTCAAACGTGTTTCGTCCAAACAAATTGAATGTTCATTTATGAATGGGTGTAAGTGAGACTAGTCGTGAATTATTCGGGATTAACTCGAAAAAATTATAAAATCGATTCGAGGTTAATCGAGTCGAGCTCAAGCCCGAATTACTCGAGTATGTATCGAGTTTGAACTCGAACTCAGTAATACTCTACTCGATAGGCTCGCGAACCTAATCGAGTCTTGATAAATTTACCATTTTATACTTATTATAATTATTTATTTACATATATACCCTAAATATATAATAAAAAATTAATATTAAGTATTTTGTTTTATGCCTTTTGTTTTTTCTATTAATATTATATAACTCAAGTCGAGTCGTGTCAAGTTCGAGCTTGTCGAGTTTTCAAATGAGTCGAACTCGAGTTTTGAGTTTTGTAGTCGAGTTCAAGCTCAAACCTGACAATGTTCGCCTCGACTCGATTAACCCTATTCATGAGCATCTTTTAAATGAACTGTGAAATTTAAATATTATATACTCTGTATCATTCTATCTATTCTATATGTTATCATTTTACGCAGATTAACAATAATATTGTTCCATTTATAATTGTAAATATAATTATAATACTTTTTCTTTAGAAATATGAATTAATAATATAAGGAGTGAAATTAGTAAAGTAATATTATTTCTCTATTGATAATTGAATTGTGACAAATAGAACGTCACTTTATTATTTTTCAATGTTCATTTATGTTCACTTTTAAAATGAGCTATCAGATTCATAATTTTATTTTATTTGTAAAAGATGTTTGATGATTAATTTAGAATCAAATCACTCATCGAAAAAATTAAATCAAAATTGGAGCTTTTTCGAAACATGCAGTTGCTTGGCAGTTTCAATCATTTTCTACCCTGGCTTTAATGATCACACACTTGTTATACGCATGATAAGAAATATGATATTATGATTGATACTTAAACCTTTATGATATGATAATTGTGCAGATTCGATGGGGTTGAATTGTTGAGGAAATTCAAAGGGAAAAGCATAATGTTTGTGGGTGATTCACTAAGTCGAAATCAATGGCAGTCATTCATATGTATGCTCTACACGTCCGTGCCCCGCTCCAACTACACTGCAACGACATCGTTTGAGGTTTCGACCTTCACATTTACGGTTAGTTTTGTTCACCACTATTTTGCCTTTTTTTTTTTTTTTTTTTTTTAATCTTCTTTATTTTACTAATAACTGTTGGGTTGACTACTCGCGAGAGTCAATTATTTTTAATTGCATCTTTTAATAACATGCACCCTTTCACTTTTGGTTTTTTTAATTTGATATTTTTCTATTTGAGAGAGGACATATATAAGCTCATAAATTATTTCAAATAAATTTTGATAATTAAATCACGAGTTCGTTAACATTTTATAAGTATTTTTGATAAAGGTTCAAATTTATTCTCTACCTTAATTACTCCCGCCAACTTATTAAGAAAAAAATACGATGGAATCAATCTTACAGTTTACTATTTTTTGATATAAGCTTGTGGTTTTAGAGAGAGAACAAGCACCCAACTTGCACATGTTTAGTGACAGTTTTCTTTAAGTGGGCCTCTCAACCAACAAGAACCTTTGAAACCAACAAAACAAACCATGTTATGGACATCATGGGGCGAAGGTTTGTCAAATCTTAATAAACTAAATGGGCCCTTCAACATCATTTTCTTGTTTTGTTTTAGTGTCATATATATATATACTTTCCAAGTGCGTTAATTAATAATTACTTAGTTATTACTATAAAGAAACATATAATTAAAAAAAGAATAATGTACAATCATTTGAATCTTCTATTCCATTTGTCATTTAGATTTTGAATTCGTGACTTAAATTTTCAAATCAAACTTATTGTGCAGGATTTTGACGTTAAGGTGATGCTCGATCACTCAGTGTATCTAGTGGACGTCGCCAAAGAGGCCGAGGGTAGAATCTTGAAATTAGACTCAATACTTGGCAGCAAGCGATGGAAGGGGATCGACACGCTAATTTTCAACACATGGCACTGGTGGAATCGTCGAGGGCCCGCACAACCGTGAGTTGGATTGTTTCTTTAAAGATAGCCGACATGAAATGCACATATTTAATTTGTGAACAATATATACATATATCGTCTGTCAAAACATATAAATTGTGTTTGTGATTGTGCAGATGGGATTATATTGAAGTAGATGGGAAGCTATACAAAGACATGGACCGAGTTGTAGCATTTGAGAAAGCACTAAACACATGGGCTAATTGGGTTGACACTAATATTGATCCCACCAAGACTAAGGTTTTCTTTCAAGGAATTTCTCCGTCTCATTACAAGTAAGTGCTTTTCGAAATTATTATTACACCGTAATAATATCCCACGTGGTCTAATTATCATAGAATTATCTCAAACCATTCTAGTCAATTTGGGCTTAGCTTCACAACTTGGGCCCAACTTACGATATCTCGTGACTTGAGTACTTAAAAAAGTGTTGTCAAAATATAAAGTTTATATTTTATAAATTTATCATGCAGTTTAGCTATAAATATAAAATTAGAATGCAGAATTTTAAATTTAATTTTCTAATTTCAATGTTAAAACAGTGGCAGTTCATGGAACGAACCAAGAGCAAAATCATGCGTGGGACAAACAGAGCCCCTGTTGGGATCAACATATCCAGGTGGATTGCCTCCAGCTCTAGCAGTACTGAAAAAAGTGTTGTCCAATATCAAGAAGCCTGTCCAATTATTGGACATTACAAATCTTTCATTGCTGAGAAAAGATGGGCACCCTTCAATTTATGGGCTTGGGGGCAAAACTGGAATTGACTGCAGCCATTGGTGCCTTGCTGGAGTCCCTGATACTTGGAATCAAATTCTTTACAATTTTATTCTTTAAATTTTTTATTCTTCATTCAAATTGATATATGACCATGGCAATTATATAGAGAATTGGAGAGGATTTTTTTTCTTTAGAAAATGGAATTAAGTGGTAGTTATCAGAAAAAATAAAATAAAATATACATACTCATGGTTAGCCCGTTTTTGAATGTTTCTACAAACTTTAGATGAATGTTCCCGTTTTGTAATGATTTTTGTGTGAAAATTGAGAAGCAAAGTATGAACAAATTATTTATTGCCCAAAATGGGTAAAAGAATGCTGATACTTATAATTATACTAAGTCCTCGTGTGTGTCCGCTCATCTTTTTAGAGTCTATTTCATTTTATTTTTGTCCAAGCCAAAGCGGTCCTTTTCGCTTGTGAAAATGACGAGAAATAGGGGTAGAACTTGATTTGCATCTACATCTATATATATATATATATTAAGCCTATCGTTTCTAAAAATATTTTTCAAAATTTTCCCGCTCATTTTATTTATTATTTATATAATTATTTATGTAAATATTCTTTTAGAGATTATTATTTATATAAAAAAATATTAAATATATGGAAGAATTATGTATAATAATATATAATATCTTAGAAAAATAAAAATAATTTAATTTTTTTTTGAAGAAAATATAAAACATAAAAAATTATTTAAAATATGTAAATATATATAAATAATTAGTTAATAAATTTTTAAAAAAAAAAGTAAAACACAAATACATTTTCAAATGCTTTAAATAAAATTGGAAATACTAATAAAATCATATAGATAAAAATATAAGAACTTATAATTAAACTATAAATATTTATTTAATAAATATGAAACAAAACCGAAAATTCAGCAATCAAATAAAATTAAAGAGAAAATTCATACAATAAGTTAAATTAACTCAAAAAAATTTATAATTATATTCTATAAAATTATTAAATAAATATAAAAATAAAAAAAGAATCGATAAAAATAATAAATAAAATATAATAATAACAACTACAAAAATATTTTTTTTTTTTTGTGTGTAAGAAATGTTAAAAGTAAAATATAAATATATAATATATAATATATAAATAAATCTAAATAATTAGTTTATAAATCTGCAAAACCCAAAAAAGTAAATCAAAACATAAATATGTCAAATGATATCAAATAAATTTGTTTTTATTATAAATGAAATATAATAACTTATAATTAAGTTACAAATAGTTATTTAATAAATATAGAAAAAATAGAAAACAAACCAAAATGCTGATAATATTATGAAATTAAATTTGAATCCATAGCTAAAAAAAAATTACCTTTAAATTATAGAAAATTATTTACTAAATATAAAATAAAAATATCAGAAATTACAAGAAATATAATATAATATAAACAAAATTGGGAAATAAATAAAATGAATAACAAAAATATAAAAATTTATTGATTTTAAAAAATTATTTAATAATTTTGTTAACAAAAAATTAAATAGTATTAGTACAACTAGAGAACTGATGCAACGAAGACAAAAAAAAAAAAATTATAATCAGTAACAAGAACTTTTCTTTTCTTCCATTAATTTATTTGTTGACCACACCAGGTGATACGAGGACAAATCTAATAGCGTCATATTTTCAATTTTTTATATGTGACTCGAGTAAAACTCGGATGATCTAAACTTTTAGCATAAACGTGTCACAAACTTGACAATGACACTTTTCTCTCTATTTTTTTTTTGTTTTCCTAAAAAAATAAAAAAATTATATTATGAACATAAGTGAAAGGTAAATAACTTTATACTATTATTTGATTAATATTTGAAATAAAAATTATAAGTGGGCAGAATAAAAATAATAATTATATAATCGCATAATATAAAGAATTCAATACATTATTTTAAAATTCTTAACTAAATAATTTTTTGTGAGTGTTTGTATATTAATAATTTGTGACATATTACTATGACTTTAAATATTTAACGTTAAACATCTACACATAAATGACTTATTACTCTTGGTTATATAATTACTTTCATATGACCTAAATCTATATGTAAATTTTAATTTATTATCGGGTTCACCAACTGACTCGATGACTTGGTGGTTAATTATTCAGTGGCTTACTCGAGTCAATTACCGCGATGATTTAAAAAAATAACTATAGTAAAATAGAATACAAAGGCCCTCAATTACAATTTTAATACGATGCCTCATTTATTTGTTATTTCTTTTTTATTTTTGTAGTACTTTTTATATTTTTACCATATTTATATTTATATTTATTTTCTAGATTTAGGAGATGATTTTTTATAATATAACATTAATTAAGTATATTACTTTCTATTTTAAAATATTATAAGATTTAATTTATTATATTTTATAACTTCTTGATATTTATTATTATTTTATTATCAACTCTCAATAGATAAAAAAAACTATTTAAAATTAACTTTTATATATTTATTTAATTTACTTTATCACTATCGCCAACTTATTCATTCAATGTCTTTAAAACAAATATTTAGAAATTAATGATAATTTTATTATTCTTATCTGATTTCAATAATTTCATATTTATATTATTATATTATAATATTTATATTTTATTTTATTTTATTTTATTTTAAAAATTATTAAGAACCATTTATAACTAAAACATATATACGTTATATTTATTTAACTAAATTCATATTTTTCTAATTATTCTATAATTTATAGCATTTTAAGTGTGTTTTGTTACTTTTAGGATTTAGTAAATGATTATTCTGGATTTAAATTATTTTTAACTTAGTCTATAAAATCATTGTGAAATAAGATTTATTTTATATTATTTAAACTATTACTATCTTCATATTTTTTTTATTTAATAAGTATTTGATATAAAATATATTTCTTATATATATTTAACATATTTAATATTCTTTTATGGTTTATTTTTAATTTATAACATTTCTTTGTTTTTTTTATTATTAAATAATTATTTAGAATTCATAATATTTTATCCAATTTTAAAATGATTTAGGATTTATTTTATATTATTTATAATATATATGTTTTGTGACTTTTCTAATTTAAGTTTAATTAATATATATTTATAATATAAATACAAGTCTTTGTATTTATTTAGTTGATTTTATATTTTTTTCTCAAATTTATATTACAAGTATTATATTTTTATTGGTTTAAGTTTTATTTAATAATTGTATAATTATGTTGATATAAATTATATCTAAAATAAAACGTACAACAAAGTATGACTAAAGTCAACTAGATTATTCAGTTGTACTCAAACAGATTGATGTGATTGAATTATGACATAATCTAATGATAACTTTCGTGTACACGTTGACAAACAAGTATAATGAATACCGATAATTAGAAAAACCTAAATTTATTATAATCTTTGATACAAAGAATAAACAAGGAGATGTACTCAATGATTTATAATAAAAGTGACTAATATGATTGTTTCGCGACTAACTAAATGGTAGAGCTTCAAACTACTGTCATGTAAGTTACACTATTATTTGACGTATAATGTAGTATGCAAAAAGTTGTTTCATAATATATGAATGTGGAGTTATTTACCTTTAATATTTTTTAGGGCGCGAATATAGGCACTCCATCTATTAATGAGTTCACCTCACTAAGAAAAAATCAACAAAAATGGCAAAATTACCCCCCTCCCCCCCCCCCCCACACACAAAATACTACAACCCCAACCACATTATTTTCTCTAATCCTTCACCACCACTCCAACTCTGCCATTATCATCGTCCATCACACCGTCGCCGCCGAACAAGAAGAAAAATTGTGATGGGTGGTGAAAGGTAAGTGATGGATGGAAGACAAAGGGTAAGAAACAAATGCAAAATAAGGGTGATCGTCTCTGGTTTCTCGAGCATATGTCATGTGCTTGAACTTTTTGATCGAACAATACAACGTTATTCGGAAAAAATTTGAACAAGCCTTAAAGGGGGCGTTCAGATTAATTTTTCGAACATGTGTTTTGTGTACGAATCAATTTTTCGCAGTTGTATTTTGTGTTCGAATCAATTTTTTAAACCTATATTTTGTGTTCGAAAGTTTGGTTCGAACGACTTTTTTCAAGGCATTTTTTTTCTTTTTCTTTCTTCAATGGCATGACGGCGACAACTTATTTCTGTGTACATATTTTGTTTTTGTTCTTCAATAGACGGTGGTCATGGCAGTGGCGGCAGTGATGGGCGACGGCTGGAGTGGTGGTGGAGAGTTGAAGGAGATGGAATATTTGGATTTGTAGGATTTAAGGATAATATTGACATATTTGTGATAACATTTTTAGTGGGGTGAACTAATAAATAAAACGAGATGTGTATATCCACGCCCTTTGTTTTAAATTTGCTCGTGTTGACCAAATCGTGACTTGAGTATTTTAAGTTATTATATTATATTAATAAATTAATAATATTACACTTACATCGAATGAATTTACACCATCCATTCAATTCGTTCCGTGCATCGCACGGGTTAAGCACTAGTTAAGTAAAAATATCACAATACTTATTCTGAGTATAATTCTCGCGTGTTATATGGATTTATTTAAAAAACACCAATTATATATAAATAAATAAATGAAACATAGTGTTCAAAGATGAGTTCAAAATGTTGATGGATTGAACGATAGAGGAAATCAAGTCAATCCATCTAGATTTTCTGAAAGTGGTCTAAAAGTCTCTTTGCGATCAGGCGAAAAAATGACATTTATTTTAAAATTTTATGATTAACAATAGTATAAAATTTAGAAAAACACATGAAAAAAAAAACCCTAAATACATTATATCTCTAACATGAGTCGTATTGTACTGATATCTCCTACTAATAGAAATTGTTTCAGCCCAAAAAGTAAGCTACCCGAATATACTTGAAGAAACCAGAGCTTCCTGAACCTACACCACAAAAACAGATTAGAAAGGACCACCGGTGATTTTTCGGTGGAAACCTCTCCGATGCTTAAGTCAGTAAGCGTTTGAGGTGTTTTCCAGAAAGAAAGTAGGAATGCTCAAGAGAAAATGACATACCTCTCTCAGCCTTGGGGCTGAGACATTTATAGCTTATTCTTGTGGGGACCCCAGCCGGGATCCTAGGGACACGCGCCGCGAATCATGGGCCGTTTAGGAAACAGTTTCTTAACAAGTGGTCCCACTTGTTCCTTCCTGAGTAAGCCGAAGGCCAGGCCTGACCAAGCCATCGAATCTTTTATTATTTTCAGAGCTGCCTAGCCCGGAGGGGAGGAGTTGATAGGGCAGTATTAAGGTAGACCTGGATTGAGGTAGACCTGGATTTAGTAGTAAAGGTTATGAGAGTTGACTGACTTGCGTATGGTCAAATCTCTCTTGGAGGAGAAATAGTCTTAGACAGACCTGATTGTTTGTCAATAGGAAAAGGCAAGTGGGGGACCATTAGTTACCTGGATGGTCCTTGATTTATGGGCCTTGTTCCCAAGATCCCGGGGAAGGGTCCCCACCGGGGAACTTCTAGATGTTCCAGTTAGATCTGGATGGGGAAAGAGCTGAAATCAATAGTGATTGCGGATGGGGAGACTGGGCCGATCTGCTCACTTGAGCGGCAAGGTGCACGGGCCCTTAGTAATAAATGAGGCCCCACTTCTTTTAGTGCTTCTCGTACTGGTGCGAATCCCCAGGGACATACTAAACTGCCAGGGCTAATTATTGGTATTTAGTGGTGTTGCACGTCTCCAAACGGTCACTGTACTCCCCCGTCTTTCCAGGTACTGCCTCGTCAGTCCTAGTTTAGAGTCCTAGCCGTTCCAATTCACCTTTTAGGGCACTGTTCACCTACCCGCATTAAATGCAGAGATCCCACAAAATCCCCCTTTTCTTGGTTTTCGTATTTTGAAATCATTCCTTTTGCCTTTTGTTCCAGCTGGTTTCCTTTTCATCACCACTTTTCTTCTTCTACTTTTTCTTCCGAACTTCCAGATCTCCGTTCTCCACCAGTACTCCGGCGAGATTTCTTTGCAATAATTCTCAACTTTCTCCGAGGAATTTTTAAAAAATCAGGTATCTTTATTAGCCCTTACCTCCCCCCTTTAATTTTTGCAATGTCTTCTTCTCCAAGAACTAGGGTTGACTTATCCCCACCGTCTGTTATTCCTGAGACGGCGGCCCTTTTTTCTCCGTCGTCTGTGATTCCGGAGGCGACGGAAGTCTCTTCTGCTCTTATAGTCACAATCCCCGAAGGAGCAGCAGTTTCGTCACCTTCGTCATCTGATCCTCCCGAGATAGCGGCGGCTCTCTCACCACCACCGGTTTCTCTGTCCGCGATTGCCACCTCCTCCTCAGGGGGTGTGACATATCCTCCACCGATTCCCGATTATCCCAAAGTCACCTCTATCCTTAGCCAACAAACAGTAGACGAGATTCGTTTCAAGTACAAAATCAAAGACCCCTTTGATCTTTATGCCCCCCCGGCCTGGACTCTGGCTTGCCAAGCGCCGGTAGGCCGGGTGACTTTTTATGTTGACCAGTTTCAGGCGGGTCTACATCTCCCTGTTAATCCCATGATGTTGGAAATTGCCCAAATGTACAAAATTCCTATTTTTCAATTTTCTCCCAACTCTTTTAGGATAATGGTGTGTTATAATCTGGCAATGCGCTACGCCGGCCAGGACCCAACAGCCCTGACTTTTTACCAACTTTTCCAGGCGAAAAGCCTTCCGCCTGATTGTTTTTACCTCACTCCCAGGCCTGGGGTCCATTTTATTCGCAAACTTCCATCTTCCAATAAGTCCTGGTGTAAGAAATTCCTTTTTGTTCACTGCGCGGGGGATTGGGGTTTTGACCCCATCCCCATAGACGCCCTGCCTTCTTATCCCTCCTTAATAGCGGCGACCACACCTTCCCGTATTCAGAGAATTGTGGCAACTCTGAATACGAACCCTGTCAACGTGAACGACCTCCTTACCCCTTCAGTTCTAGAGATTTTTAACAAAACTTGCGAGATAGGCCCCCTGCCCTCTAAGATAGGTAAAGAGACCCTTCTACTTTGCCCTCGTTGTATCCTGTTTTAATATTTTACAGGTCTGACTCTCCCGTTCTACCTTTTCAGAGGAGATGATGCGATTGCTGTTTGAGGCCTCTGACAGGGAAGAAATGGCGGCGGATGCGACAACGCCATCTCAGGAAGCGGGTGCCTTCGCCATTCCGCGAGCCCAAAGCCCTCCTCCTGCTACGCCACCCATGCGCCCCCGATCCATGAGGCATGTCATTTCCGACTCAGAGGAAGAGGAGGTACCTCTCACGAAAAGGCCTCGATCCGGCCGAGGCCGGGGTATTGTCATCTCCACCAACCCAGCTCCAGCGTCTGTCGCAGCTTCTGTGGTCCCCACCGTGCGCAGCTCTGGCCCTCCTCGACGAACTTCCGTTCTGAATTGCTCAGGCGATGTGGCAGTTCGCCATGTAAGCGGCCAGTGCACTCCTGAAGACCTACGAACTCTAGAGCAGATGAGCGACYGGGAGCTRCTTGAGTCATGGTGCCAGGATGAAGCCCRGGTAAAATTCATATTACCGACCTTTCTACCCWTTTTTCTCTTATACCTTTCGAGTTTTTAACAATTTCTTGATTTGTTCTTAGGCTGAGGCGAAGAGGGCACTTCTGGCTATCCGGGCGACCCGATCTCTAGGCCAGGCCAACCTTGTCAAGGAGGTTGAAGATCTCAAAGAGAAGATGCTACGCCTCCAGGCCCTGTCGAAGGACAAGATAAAAGAGGTCAAGGAGCTGCAGGGGAAGATAAGCATGATGGAGAAAGCCTAGGAGAAAATTCTTGAGGCAGCTCGGTCAGAGGCTCGGGACGAGGCTATTGCCTAGACAAGAAGTCTAGCGGACGAAACCATAGCTAAGGCCAAGGATGAATGGAAGGCGGAGTTCCTGAATTCAGAAGAGGGATTGAGGCTAGTTCAGGTGGCGAGGGATGAGGCTAAAACGGCCTTTTTGGGATCCAAAGCCCTCTTCTCCCTTCTCTTCACAGAGGCTGTGGTGTACTACCACTATGGCTTGGACGAGCAGGCCAAGTGGGTCTTGGCCAATCCCAACGTTCCCTTTGACTGAAAAGAGCCACTGAAAAGCCCTCCCGAGCCTACCGCCTTTTCTTATGACCCTGCCAAGGATCGCCTTCATACGATGGGGTCTGCAGAGTTTGTTGAACATGTTCATGCTATTCTTCGCTCTCCTAAACCAATTCCAGTTCAGCCAGACCTGACCCTCTCGGTGGTTCCTCCCGCTTCATCTCCCTCCCCAACCTTTGCAGGTCTGGGTGAGCTACCTGGGGGCGCGTCTCCGGGAGGTCTGTCCGAGGGTGTGGTGGACYAATTGCCGACARAGCTAAGAGCCRATATGGAGGTTGACCCTTAGGGCGCATAGGCTTATCTTGTCACAGACCTGTAGGATGCCTGCGTGGCTGGTCTGATTGTATTTCTGTTAAGCGTATGTAATGCTGAAAAACATATGAATGCTTTTACTTTTTGTCCGGTAACGACTCTTGAATTTTCTACGGTTTCCTGAATATCCAGAAACCCTAGTACTTTTGATTCCTCTCATGTGCCTTCAATTTCCATATATATTCGTATGCATGCTTTATCCTCTTTTCATTATCCATCTGCAAAATGTCTTCATCTCCTCTGATCGAAGAACTTAATACGGTGAAGAGAAAGAACATTTCCCTGGTTGTGGAGAAATTCAAGCTCTCCGACCAGGTGGTCTCATTCAAAGAAAAAATCGGCTCTCTTTATCACCTCTTGGAGAGGAAAAGGCAGAAGAAGCGTCACTACAAAAGGGAATGGGCCGAACTCCGACAAGTCAATCGCCAGCTGCAAGAAGAGAAGGCGGATTTGGTTGACTCAGTGAACCGCTTGACCATCGCCGCTGGCGAAGCTCATGTCCTCGCCGAGCAATCTGACCAGTATCGCCGCCGTCTGCATGAGACAGAGCGAGAGCTTTGGCGCATTCGCGGAGCCTTAGCCTCCGACCGAAGGTCTTCACCCAGATAGGCGTCTGGGTTTTATCTTTATTTATTTCCTGCCATTTTAATATAATCAAAGTCGCCAACCCTCTGGGGGAAGGTGTACAACCTGTACCTCGTTCTTGTTGAATGGTCAGTAATATATATGAGATTTTTTCCATTTCACGTGTCATAGTTTTACTTGAATAAGTTTTGAATCGGATCTTCTTCTTCTTCTTGTTTTTTTTTTTGCTTGCTTACATCGCTCAAACTTGTGTTTTATGCCAGTGCTTAAGCAATTCAGCACTTACCTCATAAGATATTTTATCTTGCTATAGGGTCTAGCTGACAATCAGATCAGGTAGACCTGTGCATTCATCCTTGAGCTGTCAATCAGGTCGGGAAAATAGCTGACTTGACTTGATCAGTCCCAACTTTATCGAACAATCAGGTTGGGCGAAATTTAGGACATCCGTCCTTAGCCAATCCTGGCCTTAACCGATATGCCAGGACATCTGTCCTTAGCCAATCCTGGCTTATACTAACAATCAGGTCAGGCAAATTTCAGGACATCCGTCCTTAGCCAATCCTGGCTTATACTGACAATCAGGTCAGGCAAATTTCAGGACATCCGTCCTTAGCCAATCCTGGCTTATACTGACAATCAGGTCAGGCAAATTTCAGGACATCCGTCCTTAGCCAATCCTGGCTTATACTGACAATCAGGTCAGGCAAATTTCAGGACATCCGTCCTTAGCCAATCCTGGCTTATACTGACAATCAGGTCAGGCAAATTTCAGGACATCCGTCCTTAGCCAATCCTGGGTTACCTGGGCTCTTTTACGTGCCAAACTCAAATTTAGTTTCCCGCCTTTTCTAAGCCCTCTGTGCGCCAAGTCAAAGCGATTTCCCGCTTTTTCCTTCCCTATATAATGGTGTCCCCTCTTGGTTTATTTCCCGTGCATAATGGCGTCTTCATCATCTCCCAACGTCTTTTCCACTGAGGAGCATATTCGGCTGCTTCATAAGAAGGGCCGTCTTAAGGAAGAAATCTCCCAACTGCAGGATCAGTTGCGAGAACGTACGGAGAAGCTGGCCGAGAAGAAATCGCAATTCCGCAGTGAACGACAACGCCTTCAGCAAATCATTGTTGACCTGAAGAGGGAGAAAGCGGAATTGCACGTTGACTGGGACATCGCGGTGGAGGTGTCAGACCGGTTTCGTGTCCGTCTTTTGGAACATGAGGACGAGATCCAGCGGCTCCGTCAACTTCTCGCTTCTGTACCCCCATCATGAGGCTATTTTTTTTCTCTCTCTCTCTCTCTTTTTTTTTTGATTTGCGCCTCTGTTAATGTTCTGGAAAGATGTCCTCTTGTATTTTTCTGCTCTTGTTGTAAGCTCTTTTTTAATTATCAATAAGTATGTTCATCGATTTACTGAATCTCTCATTGGTTAATTCCGCCGTGAACTGCGATTTTATTCAACTGCAAATTTATTTAATCAAATAAACACAAGGCATTACAATTAGGTGTAAAATTTTCTTAAATTGACGACGTTCCAAACACGAGGAACCGCCGTGCCATCCAATTCTTCCAATTTGTAAGCTCCTCCAGATAGGACCTGAATAATTCGGAAGGGTCCTTGCCACGGGGCATCCAATTTTCCCTTGGACTTCCCTAAATCAGATCTTCTTAAGATCAAGTCTCCAACCTAAAACTGTCTTTTCACAACAGATCTGTCATACATGGCCTTTACTCGCCCTTTGATATGGGCCATCCTTGTGGCAGCTCTGTCCCTTTTTTCCTCGACTAGATCCAGAGCATCTTGCATCAAAGACTCGTTCTGTCTCACGTCGAAGTTCTGAATCCGATGAGTCTCCATGCTAATTTCCGCAGGTATCACAGCGTTCATACCATAGACCAGGCTAAAAGGCGTTTCTCCAGTGCTCTCCTTAGGGTTAGTTCTATAGGCCCATAAGACCGCGCTCAGCTCATCCACCCATTTGCCCCCAGCTTTTTCCAAACGAGTTTTGATCCCCTGGACCAATATGCGATTGGTGACCTCTACCTGTCCATTAGCTTGGGGATGGTAAACAGAGGTGAAGTGCTGATCAATTTTCATTTTTGAACACCATGCCCTGATTCTAGAGCCCATAAATTGTGTTCCATTATCAGAGACCAGAATTCTGGGAACGCCATACCTACATACCACGTTTTTCCATAAGAACTTCATAACTGCGTCTTCAGTAATTTTGGCCAAGGACTCCGCTTCTACCCATTTACTGAAATAATCGATTGCCACTATTAAGAACTTCTTTTGAGCAGAGGCCACGGGAAAAGGACCGACCAGATCTATTCCCCATTTGGCGAATGGGCAGGGGGAGCTCATTGTCATGAGTTCCTCGGCAGGCCTGTGTATTAGCGTTGAATTCTTCTGGCATTTCTCACATGCACGCACGAAGTTTTCCGCTTCTTCTCGTAAATGGGGCCAAAAATACCCTGCCCGTAAGATCTTACTTGACAGAGCTCTGGCACCCATGTGGTTACCACAACATCCCTCATGGATTTCTCTAAGAACCAGAGCTCCTTCCATTTGGCTTAAGCATCTTAAAAGGGGCTGACCGAATCCTCTTCTAAATAACTCTCCCTTAATCAGGCAAAATCTAGCAGATCTGAGTCGCACCTTTGCTGCCTCTCTTTAATCATTTGGCAAGGCTCCCTGTTCCAGGTATGTCTATGGGAGAACGCCAATCATCCCTTTCCATAACTGAGCCTACCTGCTCTGTCCCGAATTCTCCACCCGCTTGTAACAAGGTAATCACCCTCTCTTGACAATCTAAAGCCGAACTGGCCACCTTCGCCAGGAAGTCAGCCCGTCCATTTTCCTCTCTGGGAATCTGGAGGACTGTTAACTCTTTCATTCCCCTGGCCAGCTCTCTGAATTTGGCCAAGTACCTCTGCATATGTTCCTCCCTTGTCTCAAATTCTCCGTTAATTTGTTTACAAACAAGTTGAGAATCAACCTTGGAACATACGTGATCCGCACCCAGGTCTTTCGCCATCTGGATACCTCTTAGAAGAGCTTCGTACTCCGCAGAATTATTAGAGAATGTTGTATTTAACCGGATAGCAAACTCGGTAGACACGCCTTCTGGATCAATTAGAACAATTCCTGCTCCACAGCCCTGATTACAGACAGAGCCATCCGTAAAGATCGTCCATCTCTTTAGTTCTTCRGGAAGGCCAGTCATTTCTTGCATGAAATCTGCCAAGGCCTGAGCTTTAATCGCTGTTCTGGTTTCAAAGCTGATATCAAATTCACTTAGCTTGATTATCCATCTGACCAGTCTTCCCGACGCCTCTGGCTTATCCATGACCGCCTTTAAAGGCAAATTCGTTCGTACAATTATACCATGCGAAAGGAAATACGGACGTAATTTCCGGGCTGTTCCTACGAGGGCCAGTACTACTCGTTCCACCTCTACCTACCTTACTTCGGCATCATGTAAGACCTTGCTCCAGTAATAGACTGGATTCTGGATCTTTCCCTCTTCCCGAAGCAAGACAGAGCTGACCGCCTGTAGCCCTACCGATAAGTACAAAATGAGACGTTCTCTTAGGACAGGCTTTGTTAGCAAGGTCATGCTAGCCAAATGCTCCTTCAATGCTTTAAATGCTTCCTCACACTCATCATTCCACTGAAATCTTGCTTTCTTCCTTAGAGCTTGAAAGAATGGTAAGCTCCTTTCTGCGGACCTGGACACAAATCTACTTAATGCGTTAATACGCCCCGCTAAGCATTGCATCTCCTTCACATTCCTAGGCGCCCGCATGTCCATAATTGCTCTGACCTTCTCGGGATTTGTCTTGATACCCTTCTCCGTGACCATGTAGCCCAGGAATTTGCCAGCCTTAACCCCGAATGCGCACTTCTTGGGATTAAGCTTCATCCTATACCGTCGCAGAGTATCAAAGGTTTCCCGCAGGTCTTCCACATGTGATGTTGCTTTCACGCTTTTGACCAGCATATCGTCCACGTAAACTTCCATGTTTCGCCCAAGTTGATTCTTAAACATCTTATCAACCAAATGTTGATAGGTGGCTCCTGCATTTTTCAAACCGAAAGGCATCACAACATAGCAATACATCCCCTTTGGGGTAATGAAGCTGACCCGCTTCCAATCATCTCTAGCCAGTCTGATCTGGTGATACCCTTGGGATGCATCCATCATACTTAAGAGCTCACATCCAGCAATAGAGTCTACGAGCTGGTCGATTCTAGGTAAGGGATAGTGATCTTTCGGGCAAGCACGATTGAGATCTCTGAAATCGATACACATGCGCCAGTCCTCCTGAGTCTTGGGGACCAAGACAACATTAGAAAGCCATTCAGGGAATTGTATTTCTTGGATGTGTTTAGCCTTTAACAGTTTTTCCACCTCAGCTTCTATGACAGCCTCCTTCTCAGGCCCAAAGTTGCGTTTCTTCTGCTTTACTGGCTTTGCCTCCAAGCTGATGTTGAGGTGATGCTCCGCCACTTCTGGGTCGATCCCTACTAGATCTTCTAGGGACCAAGCAAACACATCCGCACTGCTTCTCAATAATGTCACTAGATCTGTCAAGGTTTCCGGACTGAGAGTTGTTCCTACTCGAAGGACCCGGCTCTCATCGCCTGGGATTAGTTCGACCATCATCAACCCTTCCTCTCTACTGGCCAGGTCTGTCTTTGGCGGCTCTACTCTGGCCCTTTTGCTCTATCTTTCTTCCTCCTCATTCCTCCTGATGCACTCTACGTAAGTCTGTCGTGAGGCATACTGGTCACCCCTGACCTCTCCCGTTCCATCTTCCGTTGGAAACTTCATCTTCATATGAAAGACGGATATAACAGCCTGGAACTGACTCAAGGATGGTCGTCCCAACATGACATTATAAGAAGAAGGTGCATCCACCACCAAGAAACGCACCGTTCTTGTCACCCTATACGGATCTTCTCCTAACGTCACGAGGAGCCTCACCGCTCCCAAGGGCTTCAGGGCTCCCCCCGCGAAACCCACTAGGGAGATGGTGACCTCTTCCAGCTCAACGTTTATTTTCAACTACCTAAAGCAGTCATAAAACAAAATGTCGGCAGAACTCCCAGTATCCACGAAAATTCTGCGGACATTATAATTAGCAATAGTTGCAGTTATAACCAGAGCATCCATGTGAGGGGCTAGAATACCATCGCCGTCTTCTGACCCAAAATAGATGTTGGGGGTAGAAGTCATTTGTCCTACGTCATGTGACTTTCGAACTAGATCTCTCGCGGCTCTGACATAATAGTGTTGTGTCCGCTTGGAATGCTCCCCAAATTCTCCTCCGGTAATCATCTGGACTTCTCCATGGATGACCTGGGTCTGATCAGATCTTCTCACCTCAGTGCGCGTCCTATCTTGGCTGCCCCTGTTTATCAGGGGCAGATCATAATTCCTTTTGCCAGACCTGGCTTCTTCTCTCCTTATCCGAACATACTCCTTTAAATGCCCAGCCTGAACTAGCCTCTCCAACTCATCTTTTAGATGGGTACACTGGTCAGTGTCGTGTCCATACTCGTTGTGGAAGCAACAGAAACGATCTGATTTTTCCTTCCTGGGCCTCTGCGAGTAGGTCTTTGGCCATTTCAGGTCTGGATGCTTCTCGATTGCCTGCAAGATTTCTCCCTGTGGGGTTGCTAAAGGAGTGTATTTGTCAAAGCGAGGCCTCCCTCCAGACAGGTCCGGCTTAAGCTTTTTTACAGCTCCTTTGTCCTCGCGATCATGCCTCTCTCTCTTCCTTTCCCCCTCATCCTTAATCTTCAGAGCCTCTTCCAGATGGATATACTTTTTCGCTCTCTCCAAGAGCTCTCCAAATTTCAGAGCTGGTTTCACCACTAGCGACTGAAAGAAATCCCCTCGTCTCAAACCTTGCGCTAGAGCATTCACCAACAGCTCTTCAGACGCAGAGGGCACCTCTAATTTAGCGGTTGTAAACCTGTTGATATAAGTATGGAGGCTCTCATTCTCTTTTTGCTTTAGACTAAAAAGTTCCAGCGGCATTTTCTGATATTTCCTGCAGCTTGTGAACTGGTGTAAAAAGGCTGAGCTGAACTCGTCAAAATTGCTGATAGACCTCGGCGGCAGCTGACTAAACCAGAGCTGCGCTGATTTAGTAAAAGTCATCGGGAAGACCCTACACATGACAGCGTCCGAAAATTTATGTAAAGCTGCCGCGATCTCGAAGCGACTGAGATGGTCCCAAGGGTCTGTAGTCCCATTATACTCGAAACCTAGGGAGCGATATGAAGCCGGCACATCATCTCGCATAACTTCCTCAGTGAACGGCGTACCCCGTCTCGCTGGAACCACACTGCCAGTCGCCATTTTTCTCTTAAACTCCCTCATTTCTTTTTGCAAACTCTGCATTTGTGCAGCCAGACCTGGATTAGTCTGGCCTGAAGTCTCACTGTCTGAGGTGGAGAAGTGCTCTTCCCCATCATGCAAATGAGCCCGATCTGCATGCTGTCCTCGCAATGGCTCCGTTCCTGCCACCGGGGCAGTCCGTGCTGGTGGTGTGTTGGATGGCGGCGTCGCCATCTCCGCGAATTTCTTTTCTACTGCCGTCTCCATGGCTTTGCCGATCAGCTCCGAGAGCTGCAAGAGGAAGGATTCATTAAATGAACCACCCGTGGTTGGCACAGATCTACTGAGCGGGGGCGGCGTAGCGCCTGACGTGGTCCCTGTCGACAGCGCTGTCTCTCCTGGCCCCACCGCCGACGTATCTGTCGATCTGGGCATCCCCCATGGCGCGGCGGAACTAGGGGTTCCACCGAGCTCACCCACCAAGTTCCGCCGTAAACCATCTGAAGCCATGAAATAAACAGAAAATCTCACGTCCTAACTTGATCGTCTTCCCACAGACGGCGCCAATTGTTTCAGCCTAAAAAGTAAGCTACCCGAATAATACTTGAAGAAACCAGAGCTTCCTGAAACTACACCACAAAAACAGATTATAAAGGACCACCGGTGGAAACCTCTCCAATGCTTAAGTCAGTAAGCGTTTGAGGTGTTTTCCAGAAAGAAAGTAGGAATGCTCAAGAGAAAATGACATACCTCTCTCAGCCTTGGGGCTGAGACATTTATAGCTTATTCTTGTGGAGACCCCAGCCGGGATCCTAGGGACATGCGCCGCGAATCATGGGCCGTTTAGGAAACAGTTTCTGAACAAGTGGTCCCACTTGTTCCTTCCTGAGTAAGCCGAAGGCCAGGCCTGACCAAGCCAGTGAATCTTTTATTATTTTCAGAGCTGCCTAGCCCGGAATACTCCTTAAGTGAGCAGATCGTCCTAGACTCCCCATCCGCAATCACTATTGATTTCAGCTCTTTCCCCATCCAGATCTAACTGGAACATCTAGAAGTTCACCGGTGGGGACCCTTCCCCGGGATCTTGGGAACAAGGCCCATAAATCAAGGACCATCCAGGTAACTAATGGTCCCCCACTTGCCTTTTCCTATTGACAAACAATCAGGTCTGTCTAAGACTATTTTTCCTCCAAGAGAGATTTGACCATACGCAAGTCAGTCAACTCTCATAACCTTTACTACTAAATCCAGGTCTACCTCAATCCAGGTCTACCTTAATCCAGGTCTACCTTAATACTGCCCTATCAGAAATGTTTCGAAATTAAATAATAATTATTAATTGTACTAATTTTTGAGTTACAATATCGTACAAATGTCTCGTATCAATATAATCATTAATTTAACATATCATACCAATTTGTCACTATTCAACATTTAATGTGTTGTATCGTGTGTGATGTGTGGTGTCTCATGCCAAATAAAACTTATTTACGTGCTTATATTATATTTATTAGTAATTTCTAAATACATATTAAAATTAACTTGTAAATATATTTTTTAATATATATTTTCGTATCATTATCTTGTGGTTAGATTATTATCACAATTATGGTAACTAAAAGATCCTTTTGAAAAAATAACACAATTAAGAGGTAGGAGAGTAATAAAATAAAATATATATATAAAAAATAATTTAATTTAAACATATATCGTGCTGCAACCAGTGTTCTAAAAGGCAGCAAAATGTGGCGCCTAGGCGTGAGACGCGGGAAAAACGCATTGCCTAGTGCCTAAGTGTGTAAAAAAGCGGTCAACCTGTTTTGTTGATCGCCTAGTCGTGCTTAGGCGTGAAAATGCGCATGTTTTTTAGATGAGTAACTTGTTTTTTTTTTTTTTTTAAATTTAGCAAAATATTACAAAATTTATATGACATCAAAAAATGATCAAATAATTAATATTTCGCAAAAACTATTATAAAAGCGTCTTATGAAGACGATCAAACTTTTACGGTAAAATATCATATTTTTATTGTGAAATTTATCTTTTCAAAAAAGTGTGAATAGTTATTTTGCAAAGTATGATTTGTAAAGTACGATTCTCTTACATGAGACCGTTAATAGTACGTTGATTTTGTATAAACAATTAGCATTTAGCTAACTATATTGAGAAATATGTAGATAAATTTGTTAAACATATTTTTTTTTACTAGTTTTAACAATATAATAAATAAAATAATAAAAAAAATCGATAACGCCTTTTCACGCCTAGGCTTTCAAGGTTTGAGACTTGGCATTGCCGCCTTGTCACGCCTCATACCTTTTTGAACCTTGGTTGCAATGGATGTTTTAATAATTAATTAGTGGGTTTTAGATGATAGTTATGTATGTATGGAAAATATTTTTGATTTAAAAATCGATTTTGGTATTTATTAGTTATTTCTTAATTATGTAGAACATACAAGTATACATGCCTTTGGTGACTTGAAATAATATAAAGATTAAGGTGACCAATTTGGTGGAGGGGTTGATGTTGGTCGCACAGCCAAGGTTTGAACCTCTTTTGCTAAAAAAATATTTTGCGATATTTTACAAAGAGTAGTTTGTCGAAATCCAGTCAGCTAACCAATGGGCTAGCCCATTCCGTCGTCCAATCTTACTGGATTTTATCTAAGCACAAATTTTTTTTTTTAGAATAGCCAAGTATTTATAGGTATTCAATTTATTAAGGAAATTATTGAGAGAAATATGTCCTCGATAAAATCCTCATCAAAAAATGATATCGAGGGAACCAACGTTCTCGCACTACAAGAAAATTACCAGATTCCAACGGAAAAAAATCCGTTGGAATACAAAGAAATTTCCGTTGGAATGGCTAGTTCCATAAGCATGTCGTTGGAAAAATGGCCGTTGGAATCTCAAAATTCCCACGGAATTCCAACGGAAAATACTTTCCTACGGAAATTCCAATGGTTAATGTCCGTTGGAATTATCAAATCATTAGAATAAAATCCAACGTCAATTCCAACAACCATTCCAATGGTTTACATTCCATTGGAATAGTTTCCAACAGCTATTCCAATGGGGATTTTAACAAATTCCAACGACTATTTTTGTTTGAATTTCCGTTGGAATTTTGGTAAAAAAGAAAAGGCTCGCCCATATGTATTCCTCTAGTACATAAGAAAAATAAAAGCATGTAAACTAATAGTTAAGACGATAGAAGATACAAAACTAAAAGTATTCATCATATTTCAGTCTCGAAACATAAAGTTTAATGCCTAAATAGTTTCACAATTTACCATACGAATAACAACTACAACTCAAGGATTTCATCTTTTTTCCAAACAAAAACAACAACTCAAACTAATCACACAACTTTATTTACGTTTATCAGTGTGATGTACATAACTGAACCCTTTGAAGGGGGTCTCCCAGTTCGTGTTTGGGTATAGTCGTTTTAGTCCATCACTCGTCAAAGTAGGCGATACAGAGCTCTCCAGCTAAGCTACTTCAGGAAGAAAGCTCGGGCGGACTTCACGAGCCTCCAGTTTCTTCCCGTTGATCAACTTGTGGCCTTTTAATTGCTCACTACCTCTCGAACTACTTCAAAACCACCTGAAGGAGCTGGAAGTAGAAATAAATGGGAAAAATAATTACAAAATATATCCTCGAGATTCATTCTAATTAAAAAAGGCCAAATATTCATCACAATTACAAACTTTTGTATTCAGGGGAGGTATTTGTTAAGAAAACACAAACATAAAGGGAGTATTCAAAATTTTGGAGGATAAGTGGGTCTTTTTTGTAATTAAGCTAAACCTTATAGGTTTCTTCGTGAAGCGAAGCTGAGTGGGGGAGTATTTCCAGTTAACTTGTTACGGAGTTGCAATACTACTAGAAGAAAAAAAGATAAAAATTTCTTACCCAGATATCAATAGAGCTAAGTTCATTGATAGAAAATATTGCCAACTTCCTGACATCGTCAGGTTTAGAGACATCACATGAAAATCGCACAGCCATAAATGTGTTCTGGATGAGCCACCAGTAGCGATTGTGACTTGCTTCAGTTTCTCATATAGTTCTTTGATGGTCATGTCCACTGATTTAGGATTGTCTTCAGAAAAGCCAAGCAGAAATTAATAAATGCATGAAAAAGAGAGGAAGAAAAACATGCAAATTACAAACTTTAATAATGTTAAATTAGAAGGTCTATAGTTTTAAGAATAATTCTCAGATTCACGATGTTGTTAGTCAATGTTAAACAACGTTGATTAGCAACATCGACCAGAGTAAAATATAAAATATGCAGCTGAATAAATTGATAAGAACACGAGATAACAAATTCAGTTCACAAGTAAATATTTGTGAACTTGGGTGTACAAACCCGAAAACTATATTACTTTCTTGTTCATGCTCAATACAAAGATATAAAGTAATATATGAAAACTAAATATCAATAAACTTGATACTAAATACTTGTTGTCGGAATGGCAAGTTCTTCTTCGTTGGTCACGCAACTTCGAAGAGCTTGTTAATCTCGATCAATGGCTCCAAGTAGTTCTTCGTGTTCTTGCTCTTATTCGTGTATCTTGCGTCGTGCGTCTTCTCGAAATCCCGTGCTCAAAAACCTGTACAAAAACTGAGCCTGGGGCCGAGTAACACACGTAGTGTTCTTGGAAGGGACCCAATTGCAGATAGCCACCTTGTGCATAATAGAATAAAGAGAAGAAATCCTAGTACTTGACAACTGCTCAAACCAAGAATGCACCATACCACCAGAAATAAAAGAAACAACTTCATCCATATCATCCACAGTAGAATCACCCCGATGCGATTCAGTTCCAAATAATTCATCAATTAATTCAGGGGTGAAAGCAAACACTCTACCATGCTCAAAGACTTTTCCATAGTTCACAAAGCTCATATCAACAATAGACGACAGCAAATTTGCATAGAACTCAAGAATAATATTTCTGACAAATGGCACGGCAGTAGAAACTGTGGAATAAATACCTTTAAACCGGAGGTAGGCAATCAAGTTGTGGCGCTCAAACAGTTCAACTAGAACTCTACGCTCAGCAATCATGTGGCGAGTTTGATAAGTAGCAAACAACTCGGCAGCCTCAGCAGTTAAAAATTTCTCCGAAAATGGCACCATATCTTCAAGATCGGGTGTCAGAGTATCAGTACTCGTGGATGACTGAGAGTGATTACAGGCAGCCAAAGAAGACTGTGTGGGAGTATGAGATGCAAGGGGAACAGAGGCAGTGCGGGAGGACGAAACAGACGGGGAATGACGCGATGTTGGTAAAGAGGTACCAACAGAACTAGCAACATTGTCCGTCGCAACAGCCTTCTTTTCTTCTTATCTTTCTTGCAAGTAGTAAGGATATCTCGCAGTGGTATATCTGGTGAGGAATCAGGGGAATGCTCAAATAAACCTGTATAAAACTCAGGTTGATCGTCATGAACCGGAGATGAGGGGGGATCAACGGCAGGCGGTTTGGCGGAGTTGGTCACCTCCCCGGTGATAAAATCCAACACGGTGTAGGGAGGGGAGGAGTACTCAGTCGCAGAGGACTTAGGAGAGACCTTGACCGATGGCTGACTTTATCTCCTGTCGGCCTTGCGCACAAGTTGTTTTTGGCGAGTAAACTTCTTCGCCGGCAAACTCGGTGCAGAAGAAGGCGTCGGCACAGACCCCTCGACCGGAGCAGCAGGAACAAAGTCTTCATCATCAGGGTCAGACATCACGGTGACATCCTCCTTGAGGTTCATATGTTCGAGAGGCACAGTGCGGCGCGGCCCTGCCTTGCTTTTTGGGATAGCGGGCGGCACAACGCCAGGCGGAATGTTGCGCAGGCGCCTAAACCGCTTCAGGGTTGGGTTCCCCACGCGTCCAATAGTCTCAGCCACAAACGCCAAATCTGGGGGGTTATCTACGTCAATTTCATTCCCGGGCTGTCCTGGGAACACTTGCGCCTCCGGTGTGGCGTCGACTGGTGACGGAACGGGCACCGCAGTGTGAGAATCGGGCGTCGGCGAAGGTGGTGGCGATGTTGATAGTGGTGGGGTTGATGAACTACCACCACCGATTTCCTCGCGAATATCAAGGCCACCAATCTTTAGATATGGCAACGGGACCTGTTCGCCGGAGCGATGAATTTCTTCTGGCAATTCCGGGACAGATGAGGACGGCGGCGGCGAACTGGACATCTTGCAAAATCTCAAACGCACACAAGAATATCAAAAGAATTTGGAGAGAAGTTAGGAGTGTAGAGTGTTCAATTTGCAGAAGGCTTTGGTATTGTGATCAAACGGTAAAAAATTTCCAGGGTTTTATGCCCAAAAAGTGACCGTTGCAACAGGAGAGAGAAAGTGAAAATAAAAGGAAACAATCCTTAAAATACCACAACCGGCGGATTTTTGGTGTCAAAACACGATTTTTATTTCCATGTAAAACGCGCCACTCTCCTTAAGATAAGGCTGCATGATCACATTACCATCCCATTATCTCATCCCATGATTTATCTTTTTAGATTCAAATAAAATTAAAATTGCGCAACTTAATTCTACAAAATCGGCCGAAAAACAAAGCTGAAATTTTAAGAACCATCAGCACAGTTGTACCTATCTTGTGCAATGCAAATTATCACTCACCAAACTCACCTCATTATTACCTGTCCATCCGCCCGATTTTAACTCCACTGAAACACTTAGTTAGCTAATTCAAAACGAAATTAAGAGATTTCAAGCAAGACAAAAACACAAGAAACAAAATGCACAGCAAGATGGCATCTTCACAAGGTATGAATGTCCTACGGGATGCATAAAATTCATGACCTAAAAGATTATACAAAAATATATTCAGATTTCAGCGACTTGATCCAATGTTGCTTTTTATTACTAACATTACGAACCAACATTGCCCTTAGGTGAAGTCAATGGAAACTTACCCCTTAACCCAAGTTAATGACTACGTCAAAATCTCTCAAGAAGGTGATTTTTAAAGATTGGAGCATTTGAGTCCAGATTTTCTTCATCCTTGAAGGGATTTAAATCTTTTATTCTTCAGCAATTGCTGTTAAACACCTCTTGTTTTTGGACCTGGGAGAAATCCAGTTTCTGCGGGCAAGTCCCACAATCACCTAATTTTGAAGAGGTTGGTCCTTTTTGTCATTACTTTTATTACAACACAGGACCTTATTCACTTTCAATCAAACTCAATGCATTAGAATTATGTATGAAAAGAAAGGTAAAAATGCATGTAAAATTATACAGATGTTGTGACTGATGTTGATAAGAGGTGTCACAACATCACAAACCAACATTGGTTAGACAATGCACATACCAAGATCTCTTCTCAAACGAGAGAAGGTCTCGAAATCGAATGCCTTCATGAAGATGTCAGCTAGCTGATTATCAGTTCAAATATGTTCAAGGCTAACAATCTTCCTCTCAACTAAGTCTCGAATAAAGTGGTACCTTATGTCAATGTGTTTGATTCGAGAATGCTGGACTGGATTTTTGGAGATGTCAATAGCACTGGAATTATCACACAACACCGTCCAGATACTACTGTGCAAACCGTAATCCTCAATCATTTGGTTCATCCACAGTAATTGTGTGCACGCACATCCAGCTGCAATGTACTCGGCTTCAGCTGTAGAAAGAGAAATACAATTTTGCTTTTTGTTGTACCAAGAAATTAGGTTATTACCCAGAAAAAAAAATCCCCCCAGTAGTACTCTTCCTATCTACCACATCTCCAGCCCAATCCAAATCAGTGTACCCTATAAGTTCAGTACCAGTATCTTTTGTGTACCACACGCCTAGTTCAGTTGTACCAGCAATGTACCTTATAATTCTTTTAACAGCTTTCAAGTGTGACTCTTTTGGATTAGACTGATATCTAGCACATAAGCACACACTATACATAATACCTGGTCTACTTGCTGTCAAATACAACAAACTCCCTATCATACTTCTATACATGGTGTTATCAACACCCTTACCAACATCGTCTCTAGACAGCTTCACATTTTTGCCCGGCGGCGTTTTCTTGACAGTTTCACCCTCTAACCCAAACTTTTTGACTAAGTTCTTTGCATATTTAGTTTGGGAAAGAAAAATACCGTCATCAAGCTGTTTTATTTGTAAACCAAGAAAGTATGAGAGGTTACCTTCCATGCTCATCTCGAATGTATCGGACATTCGAGTAACAAACTCCTTGACCATCTCCTCATTAGTGGATCCAAAAATAATATCATCCACATAAATTTGGACAATTAAGATGTGCTTATTGGATTTAAGAAGGAATAAAGTTTTATCAACTTCCCCTCGTCTAAAGTTCAAATAAATCAAATGTTGAGTTAGCCTTTCATACCAAGCTCTTGGAGCTTGTTTTAAACCATAAAGAGCCTTTTTTCAATTTTAAAACAAAATTTGGTTTTTGAGGATCCACAAATCCTTTAGGCTGCTCAACATACACTTCTTCACTTAAGACTTCATTTAAAAAAGCACTCTTAATGTCCATTTGATGCAATGAAATCTTCATATAACATGCAACAGAAAGCAAAAGCCTTACCGACTCAATGCGAGCAACAGGGGCAAAAGTTTCATCAAAATCAATTCCTTCAATTTGCGTATACCATTGCGCAACAAGTCGTGCTTTGTTCCTCACAATGTTCCCAGCCTCATCAGTCTTGTTCTTGAATATCCACTTTGTTCCCGTCACATGGGAATTTTCTGGTTGTGGCACCAAATCCCAAACATCATTTTTGGCGAACTGGTCCAGCTCCTCTTGCATTGCCCGAATATAGAACTCATCCTTGAGTGCATCCTCCACCCTCTTGGGCTCTATTTTAGAAAGATACAAAGACTCACGAATCTTAGAACAATTAGTAGACAGACATACATACCTGACCATTTCCTTGAAATTAATCTGTCTCCGTCTTGTACTTCTTTCGTCTAAATCACCAATAATTTGGCACATGGGGTGGTTTTTCTGGATTCTGGATGGAACATACCTCTGATGAAGATCAATGGGATCAGCTGGATCTTCTTCTTCTGAATCAGAATCAGAATCTGCGACTTGGCTCGATGTTGGTACTAATGTTGGTATCCTAGTATCAACATTGTTATCAACATCACTCGAATCTCTGAGTTCAGCACCTGCATCTTTGTTCTCAATACCTGCACCAAGAACTAAGGTAGGAGTGACATTACCTTGAGGGTTTTGATCATAAACCAGATCATTATCCTCGGCAGGCTTGACTCCACTCGTTAGATCATCAAACTTGACATTCACTGATTCAAACATGCTTTGAGTTCGAAGGTTAAACAACTTATATGCATGACTATTTTGGGAATAACCCATGAAAATGCACTTATCAATTTTTGAGTCAAGTTTAGCTAGATGATTTCTATCATTAAGCACATAGCAAATACATCCAAAAACATGAAAATAACTCAAGTTCGGTTTCTTTCCAATCAATAATTCGTAGGGAGTTGCACATGAACCTGATCTAAAATAAGCCATATTTGTGATATGACATGCAGTGTTCATTGCTTCAGCCCTAAAATGTTTAGCTATCCCATTAGAAATGAGCATAGTTCTAGTCATCTCCGCTAGAGTTCTATTCTTACGTTCAACAATGCCATTTTGTTGAGGGGTAATTGGAGAAGAAAATTCATGACTAATACCCTCAGAAGTGCAGTACTTTGAAAAAGATGCGTTTTCAAATTCCTTTCCGTGATCAGTTCTAATCCTACCAATTTTCACATTAAACCTTACACATAGCTTCTTTGCAAGTTTTTTGAAAGCCTCAAGAGTTTCAGATTTTTCTTTTAGAAATTCTACCCAAGTAAACCTAGAAAAATCATCAACAATAACAAAAACATACCTCTTACCACCAAGGCTCTCAACCTCAAGTGGTCCCATGAGATCCATGTGAAGCAATTCAAAGCAAGATGAGGTAGTGAGACTTTGTTGGACTGGATGTGGCACCCTGACCTGTTTTCCTTTCTGGCATACCTCGCACACCAGAATGATCGTGGTGTTGAGCTTAGGCAGTCCACTCACAGCTTCTTCCTAACCAACCTGTCCATCATCTTGTAGTTGACATGTCCAAGCTTTTGATGCCACAGCTCCGCATCACTCAATTAAGACAGTCTGCAAAAAGTATCACTTTGAATTTGGTAGCAATTATCTAAGGTTCTTTTGCCATTGAGAATGCATTGTCCATTCTTCTCATAGACTTCACATTCTTCACGGTTGAATTTGACGCTGAAACCTCCGTCGCACAATTGACTTATGCTGATCAAATTTGCAGTAAGTCCTTCTACTAGCAGCACATTTTCCAGTGTTACAACTCCAGGAACATGGAGAGTCCCTTGGCCAATGATTTGGCCGTTTGCGCCTCCTCCATACTTCACTTTTCCACCTTTAAATCTGAAAATATTGGAAAGCAATTCTTCTGAGCCTGTCATATGCTTCGAGCATCCACTATCAAAGTACCAGGCTCCAGGGACATGAGACTTTAGGGAGGTATAGATCATATTACACTTGATGCTGTTTTTCTTGACCCACACTTGTTTGAACCTGATGTTGGTAGCGCGGTTACCAACATGGGATTTATCAGCCACACTAGTTCTCTTAAAGTGTCTTTTCTCTCCAATGATCTTCCAGCAAAAGGAGCTGATGTGCCCTGGTTCTCCACAATAATGGCACACGTACTGTCTTCTTCTCCTTTTGTGTTGTTTGGAAGATTTCTGTTCTTGACTTGGAACATTCATTGGCTGACTCGGCTTGAAACCTATTCCATGCTTTGAGGACTCTGGGAAGCTAATCTCCAAGATTTCATCCAGCTTCGCCTTACCTTTATTCAGATTTGAAATGGTTCCTCGAACAGTGGTCAGTTCGTTCCTCATCTTTTCCAGCTCAGTGTCCTTCTTGGTGAGAGAAGTTTCCAATCGGACAATAATGTCAAGCTGATCTTCTTTTTCTTTGGTTAGCTTCTCTACTTCTTTTTTGAGCTCTTTCTCCTTGAGTACCTGTTTACTCCAACTGACAAACAATTTTTGGTGGTCAACACTCAACTGCTCGTATTCCTCATAATAATCAGTGGTGTCGGCATTCAGGCACACGATGTTGTCTGCAAGCAAACCAACATGAACATCGTCGTCCCACACAACATGGGAGAATAAAGCTGGAACAGGATCAGTTGACTCAGAATCATTAATATCTTCGGTGAAATCAGTAGCGAGCATGCTTTTCTTTCTAAGAGTGTTGGGACACTCGTTCTTGTAATGTCCCCAACCTTTGCATTTGTGGAATTGAATCTCGTTGAGTGGTTTTGTTGAACTGGACACATTGGGAATTTAAGTTGTGGACTGAGATCGGGGAAGAGTACGTCCAGTAAACTTTGGAGTAGATGTCTGTTGCTTGTTCCTTAGATTTGAGCTTCCAAAATTGTTCTTTTTCTTCAAGAAATTATTGAAGCGTTGAGTCACAAAGGCCAGTTCATCTTCTCCGAGAGTAGTTGACTCCATCTTTTTAATAATCCCATTAAAATCGAACTCTTCGTCATCTTCATCATCGACTACAATTGGTTCGGAAGAAAAAGCAACATTCTTCTCTTTCGAGCTAGAGCTAACGTGTTCCATCTCATATTGCTTGAGATTTTCAACTAAGGTGTTGAAATCGATGTTATCAACATCTTTGGATTCTTCTATGGCCACCACCTTCATGCTATATTTCTTCGTAATGGATCTCAGTAATTTTTCTACAAGACGGGAATTAGTTATGGCCTCACCAAGCTCTCTGCACTCTTCTGTTATTTCCGACAATCTTACGGAGTAGTCCATGATTGACTCTTTCTCATCCATTCTCATAGCCTCGAAGGTGGATATGAGCATTCTTAATCTGGATTTCCTCACGCTTCCAGTTCCTTCACACACCCTTTGGAGTGCGTCTCATGCATCCTTTGCTGACTCGCAATTCTTGATGATGCGGTAGTAGCTTGCATCTACAAAGCCACACAAGGTGTTGATGCATTTGGAGTTCCAATTTGCAGTAGTTGCTTCATCAGCAGTCCAGTCTTCCTCCTTTTTGGGGATGGTATCGCCCTCGCCATCCGTGACACATGGTTTTTCCCATCCAATGAGGACAGTTTTCCAAACACGCTCGTCGATGCTCTTCAAATGCCATCTCATTCTCTGTTTCCAGAGAGAATAATTCTCACCATTAAGGATTGGAGGCCTCGGGTTGCCTTGAGCGTCCATAGCACCTAAAAAATAAGGATCAATACTTAAGAGGTTAAGTAACCCGCTCTAGATGCCAATTGTTAAATTTGAAGGTCTATGGTTTTAAGAATAATTCTCAGATTCACGATGTTGTTAGTCAATGTTAAACAACATTGATTAGCAACATCGACCAGAGTAAAATATAAAATATGCAGTGGAATAAATTGATAAGAACACGAGATAACAAATTCCGTTCACGAGTAAATACTTGTGAACTTGGGTGTACAAACCCGAAAACTATATTACTTTCTTGTTCATGCTCAATACAAAGATATAAAGTAATATATGAAAACTAAATATCAATAAACTTGGTAATAAATACTTGTTGCCGGAATGGCAAGTTCTTCTTCGTTGGTCATGCAACTTCGAAGAGCTTGTTAATCTCGATCAATGGCTCCAAGTAGTTCTTCGTGTTCTTGCTCTTGTTCGTGTATCTTGCATCGTGCGTCTTCTCGAAATCCCGTGCTCAAAAACCGTAAATCTAAGCTTTAGGAATCCTTGTCTTAAATAGACAAACATAAATTCCTAAACTTGGTAAATACCTAAGACATAACCTAAACACAATCTAGGAAACTAATAAAGTCTTAAACATAAACTAGGAAACACAATATATTCCTAAATCTAGTTTCCTAACTTATTTGTGCCCAAAAAGGCAAATAACAAAATAGGAATTATTGCCAAGAATTACTTTCTTAACAAATAATATTAATTGCTTACTCGCGAGAAGTAAAGACGATCCTGTCACCTGAAAGTATAAACTCGCGTGTCAAAGCTTTGCCAAGTCCTCTTGTACTGTATCAAGTTTATGGATAAACATCTAAATCAATTGTAGTTTCATTTGGGCAAGGATAACATATAGCACTTGAGAATTTAAAGCACAAACTAAGTAATAAGTATGAGACTCTTGAATTCAATCAAAATAACAAACAAAACCACACCTAGAAAAGGTTCAATTATAATTTTTATCACTAACCATCAAGATTTTTCTTGCAAATGAACATAAGTGATTGATCACTAAAACTCCAAATAATATAAATAAACATTAGCAAGTTAAAGACTAGTCATAAAACAATCAATGAAAACTTGTTCATCGATGAATATAACTAAATGGAAACGATATTTAAGATTATAAATATCTAAAAGTGATGTTCATCTCACGGCAAAACATAAAAGTATAAAAAGGAATTTTAATATTCATGATATATTTTATTGTGCATTCAGGATGAAACAAGAATTATGATTCAAAGAAATATAAAGAAAATTACTACTGCAGAAAGGCTTTTTAACGCGCGGTTTTTGAACCGCCTTTGTATCGACCGCCGTTAAATTTTACGGCGGTTTTTCAAAACCGCCGTAAAAAAGTGGGATTTAACGGCGGTTCTGGAAGACATTTAACGGCGGTTTTTGAACCGCCGTAAAATTCAGCATTTTTACGGCGGTTTTGGAACCGCCGTAGATTTCAGCGTTTCACAGCGGTTTTTAAAAATACCTTCTAGAAAGTCTATTTGCCAGAACGGCAAATTCACAACGGTTTTTTTAAAATACCTTCTAGAAAATAGTAAAAAATTTAAAAAAAAAAAGAAATGAAAGATTTGCACCAAAATATACATATTAATAAAGAAAAAATCTGAAGCTAATTAGCTATTCCATCTACAAATATGTCAACCATCTCAATTGATTAATATTACTAAAGGCTATAACATTAACCAAAGTCTGAAACTTCACCAAAGACTAAAGTTACATAATAATGTACACAAAGCTTACTATCTATAGCTCTAGCTTAACCAAGACACCATAAATATAATTTTGAAGCTCCCTCATATCTTTACAAACCGAACGTCATTTTGCCCAAATGCAGTCCCACGTCGTTTTTCGAAATCTTATCAACTGATGAACAAATCAATCTTAATTTCCAGAAGCAAAGATGAATAAGTACCTCCTTTGGCCGATCAATGGAACACACTACTCTTAAAGTGGTATAGTATAAAGAAGTCATGGGCCGCCGTTATCCTTTGCGATAATCCTTGTTCAACAATCTCTTCACGAAATCCACAGAAGCTGCGGACATTAAAATTTGGTAAGTCCGGTGTACGAAACATTAAAATTAGTGCAGGAGACGAAAACAGGACAAATCAGAGAAAAGTTCTACTATCTGATTGTATCAACATTAAGTTAGACATTTCTCCACAAGATTAGAAATTGAAAAGAAATTAAAAAGAAATAATTATTATAATAATAACAGTTTAATTTGGTAATCACAGGGGTCATCAAAATCAGGCTTTCTGGGAGAGGTCTCAATTGATTTTGCAGATCTATCAGAGGCTACCAAACCATTGAATTTAACTCTCCCTCTACAGACTTCGAAATCGGGTGCAATATTACATGTTAGTTCTTTCTCTCCATTCTTTCATTCGAACACATAACGTGCAGATAGAGAATTAGAGGCACGGATACAAAGCTAGTGTCCTGCAGATATATGTTTTTTGACTATATAATGTTGCAATGCATAGAACTTCACCAACAGCAAAATTCAATCTTAAGACTAGTTTACGATTATCAGGTCACAGTTCAGAGGATGCAAGGAGGTCCTGATTCAAGGTGAGGTAGATAAAAACGATAATTAGTGTTATCTCTGTTATTACTTATTACAATGTTAAAATAAGACCATTACAAGGAAAAATAATCAAGAAACGTTGCTTCTCTTGAAAACATCTCAGACATGATGACGATAGTGAAGCACCAGAGGATGAATCATATGATCGAAATTTGGATACAGAAGGGAGAGATTCTTACAGCTTTGGAAAGAGAAACCCCAAATCTCCTGAAGTAAGGTCCTCCATTAAAAACCCTGATTTTATCTGCACCAAATGAAAGTCGGTTAAGAACCATAAAATTAAAACTCTAAAAGAGGGGGGAAAAACGAGTTTATCATAGTTGGTTGCATTAACCGAAATTCTGTTTCTTTTCTTATAGAGTGATGACTTGAGTGAAGTGTCAACTCTGCACGATGAACAAAATGGAAGCTTAGAAGATGGTGTATCAGATAATTATGATGCTGAATCAAGAGATGGAGTAAAAGAAACATCAAATGATATGTTTGGAAGGTTGACGAGTCAAATGAAAATGTTTGAAAGGAAGGCAGAGCTTTCAGAATTGGAAGTGCAATCCCTTCGAAAGCAAATTACGAAGGAAACGAGCAGGGGGCAGCAATTGTCAGATCAACTTGTTCGCCTCAAAGAGGAAAGAGATGTGCTCAAAGCAGAATTGGAACGACACAAGTCCCCATCAACAACCACAAATTCCGAAGCAGTCTCGGGTCACAGACCAAAAGATGCCAAAAACTTGATAAGTTCACTCGAAAAAACCAAGCAAGACCTCCAACGTCACAAAGATTGGAATAAGAAATTGAAGTTACAAGTACAGAAAGCAGAAGATTCAAATTCTGAATTTGTTCTTGCGATGAGAGATCTTAGAAAAAAAATTGGATCAGAAAAATACAGAAATATCGCGACTTTCCAGCAAAATTAAGGCCCTCCATGGTGGATCAGATGCCCTTGAGGCATCACCCAGAACAATGATGAATCTGAATGAAGAAAGTAGAGCAATTTATGAATCAGAAACGTTAAAGCAGAAAACTGACGAGCTCTATTCCCAGATAGAAGTCCACAAGAAAGAAAAAAATGAGATACGAATGGATGTAGAGAGACTTAATCTCGATTACGAAAGTTTAGAGACAGAAAACAAGGACATATACGCGAAATTAGAGCAAAGCGAAAACGAAAAGATGGAAATTCAGCAAAATTATATAGACTCAATATTAAGCTAAAATATAACATATTTATTAGCCTTTAGTTATAGATGAAATAAGTTGATGAAAGTAAAATTCCCAAATCCAAGAGGAAAAAAAACAATTAAGAGAAATTTTTATTCACTTTTTTTAAGCAAAAGAAAATGAACACTAAATGACACAGTAACGAAGAAAAACCTCTCCAAATCATGATCATACAAAACGGAGTTGTCCCCACTAGTACGATAAAGTGGCAATCCCAGTATCCCGATAACAGGTGCTAATGGATTGTCCTTGCAAACACCATGTAACCTGAAACAAAGGTATTTCAGGTAGATAACCAAGAGCGTGCAAAGAGAGAACAAAGTGATAAAAGGTAAAGAGGTGGGTGAGGTTCACATGTTTTTGGTCGGGAAACCTTCATATATAATATAAAAATACATAATTAACTTATAAAAAATCCAAAAAATGGAAAAATAGACTATCAAAAAGAAATCTAGAAGGTTAATGAACAAATAATGAATGGATTTATTTTTACAATTAAGATACATTTTAGACATAAATGTTGATAAAAGAGTATTTAAACAAAAAAGTTAATAAAAGACTTTTATCATTCTATTGTTGATGGGAAAAAAAAAAGCGCCAGAAACTTACCATGAAGCACCCAAGTCAACAGGAAAACCAAACGAATAATCAGTGTGGACTCTCCCACCGATTCTATCACGTGATTCCAACAAGGTAACCTGCAAATTTTACTTTCTTTAAGATTAATTTCATTTACTCATGCACTCTGTGCTTCTAGAAGTTACATATCTAAAGTATATACCTGAAATGYGGCATCATGAAGTGCTCTTGCAGCTGCAACGCCAGCAAAACCAGCACCTATAACAATTACAGATGGCGAGGCCGTGGACCTTTACACCTTCATAAGCAAAAAAAATCAAATATCTGATTTACTTTTGTAAAAAAATACTGTTATTCCCTTTCATTTAATACAAATCAAACCTCAGTAGTAATTTTTTAATTTTGAAACTTTTCTGGGTTATTTTTTGTAAATACCCCAAACTTCAGGAGTGGTTTTTGTAACTCGACCTAATTCATTTATTGCAAATGATTCATAAAATTAACATATGCGCATGACTCTGTGTGTGTGTGTGTTATGCATAGTAAATCTCAGTTCAAGAAGGAATTCAMAATATATTCCGAATTACAAACAATATCCCCTAATATGAACCAATGAAGGGTAGCTTATTCAATTAGGTTTCAATTGGATGGAATTGGGAAATACAGAGATTATATTCAGGAACTAATTCAAAATTCACAATCCATCAAATCCAATTCACAATCCCACCAAACGCCTGAATCAGAATTACCGGTCAAATTTCAATCTTTCTATATATCCATTTCGATCGAAAACAGAATCGAGATCAAATCGATTACCTTCGATGTAAAAAGAAGAGGCGGGCCATCCCTTGGTAGAAGTAAACGACATATTCTCATCTTCCGACAGCAAATCAAGCGGTAGCCCCTGGTTCATTTTCACCCTCAAGGCATCCAATTTTCCGACGACATCGATCATGCTTTCGGCGCGGTGTTGGGAAGCGGTGCCGCTTCTGCGCACGGCGGAGGCACAGGGCGGGACCTAGTACGAGGACCCGGGGAGGAAGGGGAGCCAATCCGGTGCGGAGCGGTGAACGATGATGTTGTGGATGGCGTCCTCGATCCTTTTGATGCCGAGGGCGATGATCTCGGCGGCCGCCTCACCCCCCGGATCGGCCGACGAGGAGGAGGCCTGGTCGATCTCCGTCACCTCGTTAAGCTGCGCACGGCGGCTTTTGTTGGAGTGGTGGCGGTGATGGCTCATTAAGGCGGCGGCCGGATAATGGGGAGAGGAACGGGGCAGGGATTGGGAGAGAAATCGAGACATGGCATAGTATTCGGATGATGATGAAATCTAGAGAGAGGGATAGACGGAGGTAATCTAAACGAGTGAAAGTAGATTAGGGTTTTTTAGTTTATTGTTTATGTTTATTGTTTATTTAATTTAATTATTTTTTTGATTTAATTTTTTTTTAGTTTAATATTTAATCCAGATCGTTGGATCAGATACTGATGAACGGCCCAAAATTTTTGCTTGATAAGGACGAGGATCGGTGACATGGCAGCTTACTATTCTACGGCAGTTCCTATGAAACCGCCGTTAAATATCATCTTATTCACGTCGGTTCTAATAGAACCGACGTTAAATTTACCGCAATAATTAATGTATGAACTAATTAACGGCGGTTTTTAAGGAACCGCCGTGAATACTT
>BMAC01001159.1:71869-107736 GCA_014905375.1 Phtheirospermum japonicum | reverse complement strand
ACCTAGATCTAAGATTTAACCTAAAACTATCCATGAAAATAAAATTCAAAATAAAGCATGTGAAAATCTCAAAATCAAGACGATCCAAGAGCCGATCTATGATCTAGATGTGTCACTCATCTAGATTCCATAGCCAATTCATATGTTTCATCATGAATTGAAGGTGCTAAGGCTAAAAGCATAACATGAAGAACAAGAATGGAAATGAATAACAAGCATAGAAATAAAGCATAAAACATGAAATTGAAAGGAAACTTACTTGAATTAAAGGAAAAAGTAGCAAGTTTGAATTAAATTGCATCAAAAGTAACAATCCAAAGGAGTATTTGGATTCTTCTTAGGCTTATAAACCCAAGGCCAAGTATGAAAGTAAATCTAAATCTAGAAAAGAAATTACATCAAAGTTTGAAATTGAATCTAAAACCTAAGAGAGAGAAATTAGATCTTAAAAACTAGAGAGAGGATTTTTAATCCCCAAACCCATGCTTGGGTTGGGAGAAAATGAGAGGTGTCTTACAAAATGAAAGTAGGTCTACTATTTATATTACATTTAATTGGGTTTAAATGGGCCAAAATAGCCTTAGAGGCTTGAAATTCTCGGGTTTGACCAAGTTTGACCCCGAGGCACCTTCCTAGACCCTTGGCTAGCTTTTTGGCACATTTTGGCTCGATTTGGCTCGACCATGGCTCGTTTGTTGCTTGTTATTTTCCTTAAAGTTTTGAACTTTCTTGTTAATTTCCATTGCTCTTTACATCCATGCTTTCAATTTTTGATAATTTGCATTATTTAGGATTTTATGCATAGTTGTACCTTTTGCTTGCATGCTTGTACTTGGTGAAACATTGCATTTTCTTGCTTATTTTCATTATTGCTTTGCATTTTCTATTTGAGGCACACGACGAGGCATACGACCCACTTGCAATTTCAATTCCTAGTTTAGATTAGTTAGTTTAATTTCTTTATTTTCATTTTCCTTTTATTTTCAAAGCTTGAAACACCTTGAAACCTTCAATTGAATCGATCTCCGATAATACCAAGGCATGAACCCGTTGATTCATTTCAACACCACGAAAACTCTTCTAACAAAATGGCGCCATTGCAGGGGATCGAACCCGGGTCACCCGCGTGACAGGCGGGAATACTCATAATAAAAACCTCTTTCGATTCCTATATAGTCATGTACCATGAGCAATTTTGAGCGTCCAGTTTATGAAATCTTGACGAGTGCATGCATTGTCCGATTCGAGCGTATACACGTCCTATATACACTTGAGCGAATTGAGCGAATACCCTCAAATTCCCATTTGTGAGGAAGTCATCGATTTGGCTTTCATTTGAGAAAGAGTAATACGAGCAATGCTTGACGATAGCGAGTCTATGTTGACAATCCCATCATATTAATAAGGATAAGCACAAGGATTTCTCTTCTTACATAATGTTCATTGCATGTACACTCTCGATTCTTTTCGTTGTTCGAGGACGAACAAACCGATATGTGTGGGGTAGTTGTTTTGCATGTAATTTTTTTTTTCCTGGTACTTTTAGTTAGAGTTTTATGTTGATTTTAGTAGTTTTAATAGGATTTTATTAAGTTTTTATGTGGTTTTTCTTGTTTTGTTGTTTTTCACTTGACTTGTTAATTTTATATTTTAATGGGGTAATTGGTTCAATTACTTTGAGGTTTGGTCTAATTCTTGGGTTTTAATAATTAAAATTCTATTTTAATAGGTGGCTTAATGATTTTAAAATCAAGCTAAGGCATGGAGACCAAAATTCAAGCCCAACCTTGCCTATTTGCATGCCCAGGTTGGTGCCAAGAGCAAGCTTAAAAGGGAGCAAACATTCTGGAATGGTGGCCTAGCCTTGCCCAGGCTTGCCCATTTTCACGCCTGAGGAGAAGCACCCCTAGGCAGATTTCTAGGCAGCATTTCGGAGCCCAGTTTCGCGCCTAGATTCCAGCCCAGGCATGCCCAGAGTGGCGCCCAACTTAGTCCAGATATGCGCCCGAATTCTCGCCCAAAACGAAGCCCAAGCTCGCCCAGAATCGTGCCCAGGCCTCCAGCCACGCCCTAGCCAGCCCCATCACACCCAGGCTCGCCCAGACCGAGCCACCTTGAGCCATTTTGGTCAAAACTGGTCAATTTTGGTCAAACTCATGAAATTAAACCTAAAAAGCCCCAATTGACCCATTTAAACCCAATAAAATTTAGTATAAATATGACATAACTCTCATTTTTGTAAAACACCTCCTCCCAACCCAAGCTTGGGTTTGGGATAATTTTCTCTCTCTAGATTTAATTTTCAAGCGTTGACTTGGGTTTGTAAGCTCAAGATGAATCCAAATATTCATTTGGATTTTTACTTTGATGCAATTTAACTCAAGCTTGTTTCTCTCCTTAATTCTAGTAAGCTTTCTTTTATTTCATGCTTTGTTCTTCAATTTCATGCATTTTCTTCAATTTATGCTTTTTGCCTTAACTCTTTGATTTCTTGCTCGATCTTGTGAATTGACTATAGAATCTTGATGAGTGACACATCTAGGCTATAGATCGGGTCCTTGATCATTTTAATCTTGAGTTTTTCATATGCTTTATTTGCAATTTAGTTTTCATGCATAGTTTTAGGATAAATCTTAGATCTACTCTTTATTACTTGTTATTTTCCTTAAAGTTTTAAACTTTTACGTCAACTTCTCTTGCTCTTTCCATTCATGCTTTCAATTTTTGCTAATTTTCATTATTTAAGTTTTTATGCATAGTTGTACCTTGTGCATGCATGCTTGTACTTGGTGAAACAATGCATTTTCTTGCTTATTTCCTTTACTTGCTTGCATTTCTATTATGGGCATACGACCGAGGCATTCTACCAACATGCAATTTCAATTCCTAGTTTAGATTAGTTACTTTAATTGTTTTATTTTCATTTTTCTTTTTTTTCAAAGCTAGAAACACATAGAATCCTTCAATTAAATCGATCTCCAATAATACCAAGTCAAATGAACCTTTTAATTTCTAAAACAACGAAAAACTACACTTCATTGCTCACCAAGCAAGACAAGCTTTGGTAAATATTTTTAATGATTACAATCAATCTTCTAGTGATGTTAATGTGTTCCCTTCACCTTCCCATTCCACCACCACTTCTAATGTAAGACTATAGTTCAATGACCCTCGACAAGCTCTAGCCTCATATACTAGGTTGATTGAGGATACTAAGCGAAATCGGCAAAGGGCAAGTGCTACTCGAACAATAAAATTAGAAAGTTATTTAGGGGCTTTTGAACTGAGTAGTATCCCAAAAAAGGACGATGGTACTACTAACGATCTTGTGCAGTTTTCACTACTGCAGAAACAGGCTTTAACGACACCTAATTAAAGGCGGTTCACAGGAAACCGCCTTAAAAATACTTTAACGGCGATTATGGCTAAACCGCCGTTAAAAAGGTTATTTTACGGCGGTTCCACTATAACCGCCGTAAAATGTGTTTTTTACGGCGGTTGTTAAATGAACCACCGTAAAATCTAGTTTTTTACGTCGGTTCACTAACAACCGGCGTAAAATATGTTAGTTTTCGCGATAGTTGTTAGTGAACCGATATGAGAAGTTGTATTAAAAAATATTAAATACAATAAATAAAATTAATAATAAACCCGCACGAAGATGATAATGTTTTCAACGAAGATTATCGAGAGCATCTCGCCGGAGGATCATCAGCCTACTGTGAAGCTCTGCTTCGGCGCATTGCAGTCGTCGTCAATCAAACTGAGAAGATCAGCGGTGGCTAAATTACGCCTCTTGGCGAAATATTGGGCAGATAATCGGGCCTTAATTGGGGAATCCGGAGCCGTACCCACTCTAATCCCTCTCCAACAAAACCCCAATCGCTTTCCCCTACTCATGCATCTTCAATCAGTTTCTCTCGTCTCTCTACTATGTCGTTTCGGCAACCTAATACCCTCAAACCAATCGCCACTCGTGTTGGCAAAAACCAACATAATCTTTGGATCCTCTCATTCAGGCTCTAGAGGCAAGCTCCACAACGTCATTTCTCGATCGTAGAGAAAGCGAAGTTCTTCATTTCGTCAAGTACCATGGGCTCGACAATGATTTCATTTTGGTAATGTTAAAATGCACACAGTTATGTGTATTTGTGTGAAATTGCATTCTTCGTTTGTGATTATTTGTTATTGAAGCTTTTGTAACAAGAACCAGTGTTATCTCAATAAGTCGGAGCGTTATTTTATTTTTAAACTACAGGTTCATATGTAATTTACTTAATAGCCTCATCCGTAAAGAAAGACTTTACATAAGAACGCAAATTGAAAGGAAAAAAAAAAGCAAATTATAAGTTTTTTTGGAAAAGAGTTATACTGATTTAGATCATATAAGAAGTTTTTTAGTTTATCTTTACTTAGTAGATTATGACTTTTATAATAATTAAAACGCAAGTTCTGATTAATAAAAACTTTAGTCGTGTTGGCTAGATATATAAATAAATTATTCTTATAATCAAAGTTTATACGCGTGTAATTATATTTCCACTACTTTTTATTTTACACTCTTTACACAGTAATGCGACCAAAAAGATTGGTACCTCAAGAATAGAATGTACTGACCTCAAATATGAGATCAGCGACCTGTTTAGCCTTAGATATTGATCGAAAAATTCTTAGCACTCTAAGAAATCTTCTCCGCAATAGTACGGAGTCGATTGTAGAGCGGTAAGTTTTCCCGAGTCGTGTCTCTCGAGGATAGATATAATCGGCGGTCGGTGTTTTTAGTTACTCTCTTATTAATCGCAATTAAACTAATCTACACTAGGAAAGCATTAAGTCATTGGTTTGGTTTGAGTTTTTGAAAGTTAATCAACTAAGACAAGAATTAAAAGAGATTTTAAATGAGAATAGTGAAAATGAGGGTTTAGGGTGTTCGGTTCGTCTCCACGATTAATCGGTTTTTGCCGAGCACTTAATCCACGATTCGGGGTTGTCAATCCCAAATGTAGATCAAGTATTGGGGTCTTCAATCCCAATTCCAACAAAATTCGATTAATGGTTCTAAACGAACCTAAACCCTAAACCCGTAATTTCTAAACTAATTGCATCAATACAAATTAAAGCTTGCTTGAAAGTAATTAATTAATGACATGAAGGCTTGCATATTGAAGGGGAAATTGGAGGGAACTCAAAGGCTTTGAAATTGAAAGTGGACAAAAGCATTAAATTGGAGGAAAGTCAAATCACCAAAGAGGAAGACTTCTTACATCTTTTAAGGACTAAGAGCATGTCTAACTAAAAGGAGTAAAAAACTTGAAAATGAAAGCATCCATGGAGTTTGCAAGAAAAGAAAAACAACAAGCTAAAACCAAACCACCAACATAACAATCTTAACCTAACAAGAACAACAACAACAATAACAACACAAGAAAGTAAGGGAAAGAACACTACCAAATTGCATTGAACTCAAAAGCTTCAAGTCTATTACAATCTTCCAAAAGCAACCAAGAACCACAAGTGAAGGATATGTCACCTTCTCCCACACTTGCTAAGAACACCTAAACCTAACTACTCTAACTACTAAACTAGCTAAACTACATTAACTAAGAATTAAGCTAGGGTTTTTTATTGCAAGGAATGGTAGAGGCTTGGAGGAGATGGAACAAGTCCAAAACCACCAAGGAGAGGTTTTTTTTGTGAATAATGGGTGGGAATCATATATGGGTAGATAAGGGGAAAAATGGTCTCTTTTTTCTGCCAAAATCACACATCCTCAGTATTTCAGTCGATCGACTGGAAGTCAGTCGATCGACTGACTTGTTCAAACGCCCCAAACTTTCTGCCAAGCAGTCGATCAACTGAAATCCAGTCGTTCGACTGACAAAATCACCGAATCAGCCATCGATGTCATCATATGAAATCTATCCCTTCCTCTTGGCTTTCATTTGGAGTTTTATTTGTGTCATTTGAAATTCTCCTCCGAGAGTTATGGGCTCCGCACCAAATCCTGCCACAAGCGAGGCCACGGCGAACCGTCTCCACTTAAAGCTGCTTTTTACAATTCTAAAACTCAGAATTTGGGATTGTTGTAAGCACAAGAGTTTTAGACATTTCTCTCGTATTTCCAATGATATAAGGCGCAGGCAAATAGCACAAGTGTTTTTGGAGTTATGCTTGCATTACGACAACTGAGACATCCACCGAGCGAATGCATGAGGTGAAAATGAAAATGGCCACATTTCTCGTCATTTCCGGTCGATCCTCGCACCAAAGACATGTTGTGGATTGGCAATGAGTGTCTCGGGTTTGAATCATCTTCCGACCTCGTCGTGGGCCCTCTTTGACCAATGTTGACCTTCAAAACAAAAACTAATAAAAAAAACTAAGAAAATATAAGAAAAACTACTAAAAACAAAGAAAACACTACAAATTCTAAAACTAACAAAATAGGCCAAAACGACTCCTAGTACCCATAAATGCAAGCAAAACTCATGCAAACACAACACAAAAGGTAACAAAAAATGCGTACAAAAAAGTACAAATCAACCACCCCACTCTTAGAATGATTGCTTGTCCTCAAGCAATACTAATCTAGAATTACGAAACTATCCTCGGATGATCCTAAAATAATGCACAAACCTAATTCGAGACGTCGTATGCTACAATGCTTGTTAACTTGGCTAAAAGGACGACAATGATGCGTTAACAAATAAAGTTTAGATCGACTCCCGAAACCTAAAAGTACTAGGTAACCCTCCAAGTCGGTCCCCTCGTCCTTGCCCCGGCTAAGGTCTATCCACGGTTGAACCGTTAATCGGCTCCCTACTAGCCCCAATCGTCCACGACTCTCTTTAACAAACAAAATCTAAAAAAGGAATTAGAGGAGTTTATTACTTAATAACTACAAGGATTTATAATTTATCCTTGTTTATTCATCATCTTTTCTCTTTTTTTTTTCTTCTTCTTTTTTTTTCGGATTTTTTTTTTCTTTTTCTTTTTTTTGGTACCTAAGGAAATAAGGTACTTAAATACAAGATATATACAAAGAGAAATAAACGACTCCGACCACTCGTTGCTACTAGCAACTTACAATGTTTTCGATCGAGCACATGGAGCAATTGACGACTCCAAAATACAAAACAAAATCCTATAGAGAGTGTTCGTCGACGAGGCTAGTTGAGGAACTAGTTCTATATGAGCTCAAGGATAGCATGAAGCTAAAGCCAAACAAATTTCCGAACGAGTCAAATTACCTAAGTACACTAAATCCGATCGATAATCTAAACTCCCTAACCAAATCATCAAAACCGCGTCACTTCGCCAAGGATCCAAGAAAAAATAACACACACGCTACTCAAACTAACACAAGTAAGCATTCAGCAACTTAAAAAATCCTAAGACGAACCCTAACCACCACCCCACACTTAAAACCTAGCAATGTCCTCATTGCATATTAAGCTAAAAAAAATGCGGTAAAAAGTGTAAGGGAAAAGGAAACGCCCCTATCTCCGAGCTTGTGTCGATCGCGGTTGTACGTAAGTCCTCTCCGGGAGTCGAGACAAGCAACCTACAAGAAATGAACAAACGGGAGGTTGCAAAAACAAAATACGAATAAAAAGTTTTTTTTTTTTTTTTTTGAATTTTCTATTTTTTTTCTCTTTTTTTTTTTTTACAAATTGGGTTGCCTCCCAATAAGCCCTACTTTAACGTCTATAGCTCGACGGTTTATACAATTAACGCTATCCGAGATCCAAGAAGAGGTGGCGATCATGCCACGCCTTGGTGTTCTCGAGTAGACACACCAGGTGACAAAAATAACCAAGGCGGGCACGTCGGGCAAGCCGGAAGGTCAATACAACAAAAGAACGGGCTTGCTTCGGTGGTCGGAAGAGGGAGTAGTCGACCACCCAAATGTGATCATCCCAAAATGGGTCGACGTACTCCTTCATCTCCCCGACCGTAACCTCCACTCTCTCCCCCACTATCTTTTCCACCACCTCTTGATCAAGTAAACAAACGGCGTCTGGTGGTGGTAAAAGAGGCTCGATCAACTCCACATCCTCCAAAAATGGCACAACCTCATCATTCTCACCAAGAGTGAGTAGGCTCGACATTCCAAGTTTCGTTGGAATCCCCAAAGGCGACTCCTCCTCACTTTCCACTTCAACATCTTCACAAAACACAAGAGGGGTGGTGCTAATCTCCGACCCAATCTCCTCACCCTCTATCTCCACCTCCGTGCACACCTCTTTCAAAAGACCGTCAAAAGTTGCATTGCCAACAAAAATAGTGGGACCCACCACATCAAAGATGGGCATCTCATCAAGACACGGTCTTTTAAGCTCGTCCACTTCGTTGGCAATTTTTTATACTTGAGTCTCCATGCGAGCAAGGCATTCATCCAATTGTTGAATCACCTCCACGAGCTTGAATGAGAGAGGCTCAAAGTCCGGGAGTTTGGGCATAGATGAATCTTGAAAAAGTGAGGTGTAAGGGTCATCGTTCAGAGTATACGAACTCGAGGTGGGTAGGTCGTAAAAGTCGTAGCTCCAAGAATATGAATCATGAATTTGGGGAGCATACGAGTCAAAGCTCGGGTGAGAAGAAGGCGGGGCGAGTTGAGCATATGGATCGTCAAAACCCAAATCATAAAGACCACGAGTCGGTGTATACGGATCCATGCTCGGGTTATGGGGATGTGTAATCGGTAGAGAATATGAAGGGTTTCGGCCGGAAGAATCGAAAGAGGGGGCCCATTCTTCACCGATCAAAGCGTACGGGTCATCGTAAGTCGAGGGGACCTGATAGCTTGGGGGAGTGGTGTATGGATTTGGATATTCGGGAGTTTGGATGTAAGGGTTTGGATATTTGGGAGTTTGGATATAAGGGTCATCGTATGGCAAACTAGCTCGGTAGTTTTCCATCCTCGGCCGGAAATCAAGCGACGGAGGCATCCTTGGATCATCGTGAGTGTGGGCGAGAGGCATCGGGCTTCTCGAATAAGTAACTTGCAAACACAACACTCAACAAAGGATTACGAGCATTTAAAGAAAAATAAAAATCTAAATTAACTACCAACTAAGATAACAAGAGAAATAATTAAAAACACCATTAGCCTTAATCTATCCCCGACAACGGCGCCAAGATTTGATCGAAGAATTATTAGCACTCTAAGAAATCTTCTCCACAATAGTACAAAGTCGATTGTAGAGCGGTAAGTTTTCCCGAGTCGTGTCTCTCGAGGATAGATATAATCGGCGGTCGGTGTTTTTAGTTACTCTCTTGTTAATCGCAAGTAAACTAATCTACACTAGGAAAGCATTAAGTCATTGGCTTGGTTTGAGTTTTTGAAAGTTAATCAACTAAGACAAGAATTAAAAGAGATTTTAAATGAAAATAATGAAAATGAGGGTTTAGGGTGTTCGGTTCGTCTCCACGATTAATCGGTTTTTGCCGAGTACTTAATCCACGATTCGGGGTTGTCAATCCCAAATGTCGATCAAGTATTGGGGTCGTCAATCCCAATTCCAACAAAATTCGATTAATGGTTCTAAACGAACCTATACCCTAAACCCGTAATTTCTAAACTAATTGCATCAATACAAATTAAAGTTTGCTTGAAAGTAATTAATTAATGACATGAAGGCTTGCACATTGAAGGGGAAATTGGAGGGAATTCAAAGGCTTTGAAACTGAAAGTGGACAAAAGTATTAAATTGGAGGAAAGTCAAATCACCAAAGAGAAAGACTTCATACATCTTTTAAGGACTAAGAGCATGTCTAACTAAAAGGGGTAAAAAGCTTGAAAATGAAAGCATGCATGGAGTTTGCAAGACAAGAAAAACAACAAGCTAAAACCAAACCACCAACATAATAATCTTAACCTAAAAAGAACAATAACAACAATAACAACTCAAGAAAGTAAGGGAAAGAACACTACCAAATTGCATTGAACTCAAAAGCTTCAAGTATATTACAATATTCCAAAAGCAACCAAGAACCACAAGTGAAGGATATGTCACCTTCTCCCACACTTGCTAAGAACACCTAAACCTAACTACTCTAACTACTAAACTAGCTAAACTACATTAACTAAGAATTAAGCTAGGGTTTTTTATTGCAAGTAATGGTAGAGGCTTGGAGGAGATGGAACAAGTCCAAAACCACCAAGGAGAGGTTTTTTTGTGAATAATGGGTGGGAATCATATATGGGTAGATAAGGGGCAAAATGGTCTCTTTTTTCTGCCAAAATCACACATCCTCATCATTTCAGTCGATCGACTGACTTGTTCAAACGCCCTAAACTTTCTGACGAGCAGTCGATCGACTAACAAAAACACGGAATCAGCCATCGATGTCATCAAATGAAATCTATCCCTTCCTCTTGGCTTTCATTTGGCATTTGATTTGTGTCATTTGGAATTTTCCTCCGAGAGTTTTGGGCTCCGCACCAAATCCTGCCCCAAGCGAGGCCACGGCGAACCATCTCCACTTAAAGCTGCTTTTTACAATTCTTAAACTCAGAATTTGGGATTGTTGTAAACACAGGAGTTTTAGACATTTCTCTCAGATTTCCAATGATATAAGGTGGAGGGAAATGGCATAAGTGATTTTGGAGTTATGCTTGCATTACGACAAATGAGACACCCACCGAGCAAATGCATGAGGTGACAATGAAAATGGCCACATTTCTCGTCATTTCCGGTCGATCCTCGCACCAAAGACATGTCGTGGATTGGAAATGAGTGTCACGGGTTTGATTCATCTTCCGACCTCGTCGTGGGCCCACTTTGACCAATGTTGACCTTCAAAACATAAACTAATAAAAAAAACTAAGAAAATATAAGAAAAAATACTAAAAACAAAGAAAACACTACAAATACTAAAACTAACAAAATAGGCCAAAACGACTCCTTATACCCATAAATGCAAGCAAAACTCATGCAAACACAACACAAAAAGGTAACAAAAATACGTACAAAAAGTACAAATCAGATATATTCGCAGCGACCTAATTGATCTCCATGGAACTCCTGTCGACCTGATAGATCCTGTAAAATAAATCCCAAGCCAAAGTGGTGGACGGCCCCAACTTAGGCCCTCCGATACTTAAGTTAGAGAATGCGTGAGAGAGATGCGAGAGCTAAAAAACATAGTATGTGAAATCAACTTAGAGAGAAAAGAATGAGGCCTGAATAAGTATTCTCAATATAGGGTTCCCCTCTCCTACTATAATTATAATACCTAACCGACTTAAAATTAGAATTTCTCCTATATGTTAAGTTCTCAATAGAACTCGCTAAATTACTGAATTAGCCATGGGCCAATAAGCCTGTCCATGGATTTAGTCCGTCGGGACCCCATAAATAGCTTGCATTAGCCCAAGAGAGCCCAAAAACATGAGGCCCAGCTCTCAACGCCGAGCTGGTGCAATAAAGCTTATATCATAAGAGCTCGCCACTAAGGGTGGCAAATAGGTCGTGTCGGGCTGTTATCGGGACAGCACGATAACGGCCCAACACGATAAAACCCGGCACGAACACGACCCATTAACCTTATTGGGTCTAAAATGGAAATACGAGACCGGCACGATTAAAACCCGAAAAGCCCAGCCCGGCACGTTAATCACGATATGTGATTTTCTTTTTTTGCCAGTGTGGCAGTAGGGCCTAAAACTGATTTCCTGAGTTCTTCTTATAAATAAAATCTACTTAAACTCAATAAATACATACAAAAGTAATTTTCATCAAGAAAAAGTGCCAAGTCCCAATAACAGTACATTGTCTTGAACTCAAAGCATACCAAACCAAATTAAATAATCATAAAGTCATTATCAAAGTCAAAATAACAAAAAGAAAGTTTAAATTCTTTATTTTTTGTTTCAAAATTTCTTCATTCGACTTCATTCCACATCAACGTCCTCCAACCTATTCAATATTCATGAGATGTCATGAAGACAATTAGTGAAAAAATATTATGATAATCAAAAAAGAAAATTAGAGAGCAAACTTATGGGAAAACTGATATCATAAAAGAACTCTATGAAAATAAAACTGGGACAAAGCTAATTAGTAATTACAAAGTAAAGAAAAAAAAGAAAATCAAATAATTTCGGTTCGGCAATAACTTGGGTGAAAGCTTAAGTAAAAGCAAAACAACCCACACATTTGTATTTTTGAAAAATAATCCCATAGTCTATTTTTCTTTTTTTAATCATATTCTTTGAGACCAAAACACCTGCCAATATGAGATCATTTTGTCCAGAGTTCCAACCTTAATTAAGCACATCTAATTACAAGTTTACTAACAAAACATCACTATCAAACTTTCATATCACAGCTGCACTATTTAATTTCCATTTATAATGCACTATTTCATCATTTCCATTTACTATTTTATCGAATCACTCTCGAAAAATTCATTTTCATTTCCCAAACAATGATATTTTCAAAGGTGGACTTGATTTCCAATAAAATACTACCACGAATAATTAATGAAGATACATATCAAATAGATACTAGTAATAATAGATCATGAAAATCAAGTTATAGTGAGTTGTAGACAAATGTTTAAATTAATGTAGTAAGGGTATAACTCCAATTAATAAACCTGTTGGAACAGACCTTCATTAAATATGAGTAAAAGTCAAATTAATGTGTAAAGCAAATTAAATGAGGAAATAATTTGCATATTTATAACTCTCAATAGTTTTTAACAATATGTTTAAAAAGTCAAACTAATTTACCAAGCACCGAAAGTTTTAACACAAAACCGAATTGTAAACGGTTTTTAGAAATCGGTGAAGCCCAAATTTAGCAACACAACAATAGAAGTATTCGGCTCCCGTATAAGTCTCATATAACTAAGAAACCATTTCAGGGGGTAGGGGCTCGACTTAGATTTTATATATATAGATAATTATGTTTTAAGTTATGGTAATCAAGAGAATTTGAATAATTAAAATATTTAATGTAGAGGTAATTATTTAAGAACAAAAATTATATAAAGAAGATACAAGGGGGCACACAAATTGTTTGATTTGCTGAATCCTCAACTACATAATCACAACCTAGACTCAATATTTTCTATTCAATAAACTTCTAACACAACAAATAACTAGTTTTTCAGCAGGCTTGGTACAAAATATACATATGTATCATCTGATCTAGCAACAAGCATTCCAACAATACCGTTTAATATCTGACCAACTAGAGCGTCTCATATCCAATTACTGCACTATGCCTAGGCAATTCTGTCTTTGTTTCACACAGCAGTTGATTTACACTTTAAGTAGCAATGTAAAACTTTTATGATGATTGCCCAATTTCAAATTTCAACTACTAAGTTTTATTCAGATCAGGAATTCTAGAAATATCAGATAGCACCTACGATTAGGTGAAATATACCACCATATACAATCAGCAAAAAAATGGTTAAAGATTAAAAAACTTACGGGAGCCGAGTCCGATCCCAGAAAGAGATTGCAGTGAAGGGGATTGATTAGATTTAGTTTATTTTCATGATTTGGGGATTAGAGGGAGCGGCCCGAGCCTTCTAATCTGAGTAGATACGGATTGAAGGTAAACAAGAAACTAAAACTTAATTCAAACTCCGACTTGAGGCCAAAAAAAATACAATAATACAAATTTTAGATCACCTAAAAATTCATATTTCCCACTGATTTAAAATATATCAGCAACCATTTCAGCAAAACTGAACCATGTAACAACAATACACATTTTCAACTAATAAATCCTTTTCAATTATACTGCACAAGAGACTGAAATTTATTTTTTTAGGGATAATTTTTTTTTACATATTCATCATTAGGATCAATTTACAAAGTAGAAGCATATGTCTCAATGAGGGATTTACAATTTAGAAAGGTGAGTCTTTTTCCGTTAGTTCAGTTCTCAAGGTTAATATTTGTAATTATCCATCAAGTTGAACTGTCAAACAAAAAAATCGAATGGCGGTACAGAAAATAACATAAACAACCAATAATATGCTTTAGATATCTAAGTGTTAATGAAGTAGGTGTGATTTTTTCACCATAAATCTGATAAAATTGAAAAAAGATGGTGATTGTATCAATTAGATATTAGACTAGGGCAAGTTTTGGTACCTTTATATTGTAAACTCGATTTTGAATTTGGACGGGGATTATGAGATGCTTTCATTGACCAAGATCCAATTGCCCAGATGGTGGTTGCCGATGACCGAGAACAACGGCGATCAATGGTCAACAAGAGATTACTGTTGTGTGCGTGAGAGAGAGAGGGGGATTTATGCTCAGATTGAGGGGAGCTGCTGAGCTGAGCAAAGCGGCGGATGAAATGAAACCCTATTTGTTCGTCCCACTCCCAATTCAATTATTAACTCTCTCAAAGCGGGTAGCTGAGTATGATTTGTTTAATTAAATTAAAAATCCAAATTTTCCTTATCGTGCCGTAACCGTGCCCTATCGGGTTGACCCGATAACAACACGAATTTTAACGGGCCTTATCGGGCTGGCCCGATAAAGCCCAAACCCAATAAGCCCCAGACCAAACCCTATAATTTCGTGTCGTGTTCGTGCCGGTCAATCTTGTCGTGCCTTAAATTGGCACCATTACTTTCCACCTCACATAGGAGCTCACCACTCCTATGCATCAGGTCGCTACCCTTCAAAACAACTCACTCAACTCCTATAAGGATTGCACCTTCTAAGAAATGAGGTCGCTTACTAAAAATCCACATAAATACTTGCATGTTGTCGACGTGAATATTTGATGTTATATCACTCACATATTTTTTATTGGTTAAAATTATAAATTGAAGTCTGCAATTTTTCAGACCCGCCTTCATCGCTGCATCGCAACGGAAAGCTTCTCAGAATGGTTCTGTTTTCGATAAATATTAGATATTATTTGTTTTACTTTTAGTTAAGTTTCATTCGTTGTTTTATGTAATTTACTTTTAAATTCGGATAACGGATGTACTGTTCTACACCTAAATTTGATAACACCGTTGCTGAATTGAGCCTGAGTTCGGTGGAAAGCGGCATATTTTTGTTTTTCATTTTTTCCTTTCTAAAGTAAACCATGTAGTTGATGGACGAGCTTATATGAACATATTTTGGCAAAATTTACTATACTAATCAATTTAATTGTTCACTTTGCAATCAGTCTATTTGCCGTGTTTCATAAAGCATAGTTTGTACGTGTATGTCATTTTTTTTTGGTTTTTATTATATGTTGTTTGCAGATCAATGGATTAAAAAATTTTGGAAACGAAATCATTTTTGATATATGTTGATACGGACCAATGGTTTGTGTAGAGCAGCGCCTTGGTTTTTTTGATATATTTTTGATATATGTTGATACGAAATCATTTTTTATTATATGTTGTTTGTAGCTCAATGGTTTATTATATGTTAATACGGACCAAAATTTCCACACATGGTATGGTTTGATATTTTTTAGTATTTGTGGAAAGCGACCTCATTTCTAGGAGAGGGTGTTCCTCCCAGGATATGAGCGAGCTGTATTGTATATTTGAGAAGTGAGCGAGCTGGTTTTTGTAGAGTAGCGACCTGTAGTATGGGGATGAGTTCTCATATAGGGTCGCAATCTCTTATGATTTGAGTTGTATACTTGAGCTTGATTGTGGGTTTTATGAATGTTAAGCCCATTTTATATGGTTTTCGGTGGGTTGTATAAAGGGCCCAGGCCTGTTGTGTTGAAGAGATTTGTTATGTATGAGAACTTAACATGTGGAGAGAGTCCCAATTGTGAGTCGGTTGTAGAGTTGTGATATGAATGGAATTATGGTTATAGAAGGTAACCCTAGATTGAGGGGCACTTCCCCTATCTTTATAAAAGGAGGCGTGTGCCTCTCATTATTTTTCTAAGTCGATATTGCTCTATCGCATTATTGTTTATATTTGAAGAGAAGTGTTGAGTGTTTGGTTTTTGCTTATTAACTTAAGCGTCGGAGGGCCTTAATGGGCTCGAAATCCGGCCCGTTCAAGGCACTATTTTGCAGGACCAGCGAGGTCGCCATGAGATTCGTGGAGGGCTTGGCAGGTCGCTGTGACGTGTTTGGAAGTAGTTTCAGGTCGCTGATCTCTATTTTGAGGTTAGCACCCCCTATATTTGGTAGCCCAACTTTTTGGACTTATCAAATTGGCGCCGTCTGTGGGAAAGAGTGACATCGAGTCCTTGAGTGAAAGGCGTGAGAGATTTCACGAACAAAACATGAAGGATAGCAACATAATTCCTAGAACCTTGCACTATGGTTCTGTATCGAACAACAAAAAGAAGAAGAAGAACAGGTTGGCGGATATCAATGAGCAAGAGATGACAAAGGATGGACAAACACCTTCTCAGGCGGATCCAGCGATTCAGGGCACTGGTAATTAACACACCGCCGCCTTCTCCCAAGAAGCTTGATGGGAGGGGACCAGTGGAAGGTTTGGAGACAAAAACACTGGGGATGGAAGCGCAGAAGGCAATTCACATAGGGGCGAAAGAGGGGGAAGATTTGCCGAAAGATAAGCCATGCCAGAATAAGAAGGGTTTTTTAGAAGGGCTTATGGATTTTGTACCCTTAGAGAAACAGGAGGAGTTATGTAGATACCTAGCGGGCGGGCTAGGTACTGAAAAAGGTGGAAAGTCAGACAGCGAGCAAGAAGAGGAGTCGGCGATCAGAAGAGTAAAACAAAATGAGAGGTCTATGTCTAAAAGACTGTCTCAAAAGAGAGGATGGAGTAAGCGTAAGAATGAGGACACTTCTAGTTATACCTCATCCATAGATTCCCATGTTCGTAAGCGGAGAGTGAAGGTGAAGCGAAGCCATTATAGGCGTAGAGGTCACCGACACAGTAAGCATGTTAGTGATAGTGAGACCCATACCTCAGATACGGATGGTGGGTCTCAAGAGAAAACCCGAAAGAGTGGCAGTAGATTTAGGGAAGGGAAAGGAGAAAACAAAATAGGGCCACATAGTAAGACCTTTAGAGATTTGCAGGAGGCCATGCTGAAATTACAAAAGCGAGTAGATGGGGAGAAATTTGATGGAGACGAGGGACATCCTTTTTCAGAGGATATGATGCACGCAGCAATGCCTAAAAGTTATAAGGCGTTAGAATTTCAGTATCGGGGAACGACGGATCCGGTCGAGCACCTACAGCTCTTCGAGAAAGCAAGAATGTTACACAATTACACGGATGCCGTGGCATGTCGGGCCTTTGTGTCCACCTTGAGAGGGATCACGCAAAACTGGTTCTACCAGCTCCCGCGGGGAAATATTACCAGTTATCAAGTGTTGCAAGCTGCTTTTTTGAAGCAGTTCTCTAGCGTGAGGCAGAGTGCGAAGACGGCACAATCGCTTTTTACCATGTTGCGGCGACCTAATGAAACACTTAAGCAATATATTAATAAGTTCACCAGTGCCACTTTGGAGATACCCACAGCCACTGATGAGATGAAGGCTGGAGCTCTACATCAGGGATTGAGAAGAGAGGATTTACGTAAATCGCTGGTCAAAAAGGAGGCGCGGATCTATGACGAGGTTCTGGCGAGATGTCATAAGTATGTACAGGTGGAGGAGGCAGAAGAAGAACATCGAGCACGTTTTGGCAGGGAGGTTATAGATACGGGAGATGGCGGATCTTTAAGGGAGCTAAGGAGAGAACCGAGAAGGGTAGTGCGCGGACTCTTGAGTCCAAGCTCTGTGATTAAAAAAACATCGGAGGAGAGCATGCGAGATTGGAGGGAAGAGGATTTCACACCACTGGCTTACCCGCGATCTAAGGTGTTCGGTATTATAGAGCGCTTGGTACCCGATGCTATAAAATGGCCAGAGGATCGCACACCTATCCCTACTCATCCCAAAACTACCTCCTTTTGCTTATTTCATAACAATTACGGACATTTCACAGAAAAATGCAGACACCTCAAGGAGGAGATAGAAAGGCTTATAAAAGCGGGGCACTTGAAGGTGGTGATTCACAAGGAGAGGGAGACAAAGGAACAGGGGCGACCGCTACCTCCACCACCACCAGGAGGTCCGCCCCAGCAACAGGTCATGAGGCAACGACAACAAGGAAATCAAGGACATGATGGTCCGCGAAGGAATAGAGGAAAGATAAACATGATTTCAGGTGGACCGACGGATGGCGATTCTAATAATGCGCAGAAAAGGCACGTTAAGTCAGCTCGTTCAGGAACGTGGGAGGTCTCTAGTGTGAGCAGGCAATCACAGGTTGTGGGGCCAGTCATCTCTTTTGGCCCCAGTGATCGGCGCGGGCTACAAAAAGATCATAATGATGCATTGGTGATTGAGGCGGAGATTGCGGGATACAAAGTCGGCAGAATTTTTGTAGATAATAGAAGCTCGGTGAATATCATATATACGGACTGTCTTGAACAGATGGAGGTGGAAAAAAGGGTGCGGTCTGTGAATACGCCCATATATGCGTTCAATGGGGCACATGTGAATACTGAGGGCGAGCTGACGCTGCAGGTGGTACTAGGAAAAAACGAGTCACGAGTGGAGAAGAGCTTGAAGTTTTTGATCATCTGAGGGAGGTCGACCTATAATGCAATATTAGGGCGACCTGGCCTTAATGTGTTCCAAGCGGTAACATCGACCTATCACATGAGCATCAAGTATCCAGTGGGTGACAAAGTAGGGGAAGTCATTGCAGAACAGCAGGTCGCGAGATCATGTTATCAGCTGGCAGTCAGGAAAGGGTTGATGGAGAATAAACGCGAGAGGGGTGACGATTAGCCGGAGGGAGTGCTTAATACAAAGAAAATGAAGGAACAGGAGAACTCTGTCCAACCGAATGAAGAGCTGATGGAGATCTCGTTAGAAGAAGATCACCCAGAGTATACCACAAGGGTGGGGACCCTAATGCCTGAGACGTTGAGGGACGAGCTGATCAGGCTGTTAAGAGAGTTTCAGGATGTATTTGCGTTCGGAGATGGAGAGTTAACTGGGGTGTCACATGAGGTCGCGCAGCATCATTTAAATGCGGATCCGGAGGCAAGGTCAGTGAGGCAAAAGAGGAGACATTTTGGGCCAGAATTGGATAAGGTAATTGAAGAGGAAGTGCAGAAATTATTGAAAGCTGACCACATAAGGGAGATTCAATTCCCTGAATATTTGTCTAATGTTATGATGGTGCCAAAGCCGGCTCAAAAGTGGAGAATGTGTGTGGATTTTTGCGATCTAAATAAAGCTTGCCCGAAGGATCATTATCCTCTGCCACGAATTGATCAGTTGTTGGATTCTATCTCAGGGTGCGAGCTGTTGAGTATGATGGATGCTTCACAGGGGTATCACCAAATACCTCTTGCAAAGGAAGATCAACCCAAAGTGAGTTTTGTCACTTCTACGGGTACGTATTATTTTGTATCCATGCCTTTTGGCTTGAAGAATGTGGGAGCGACCTATTAGAGGTTGGTGAACCATATGTTCAAATACCTGCTGGGGTCCACCATGGAGGTTTATGTCGATGATATGCTGGTTAAGAGTAAAAGAGCAGAATCCCATGTGGAAGATTTGAAGAAGACGTTCGTTATACTAAGACAGTACGGGATGAAACTCAATCCCAAGAAGTGCGCGTTTGGTGTACGATCTGGGAAATTTTTGGGTTATATGGTGACAGAGCGAGGAATTGAAGTTAATCCAGAGAAGGTGCGAGCTGTTTTGGAGATGCCACATCCTCGCACGGTGCGTGATGTGCAGGTGCTTACAGGTCGGATGGCAAGTCTTAGTCGTTTTATTTCTAGGTCGGCGGAGAGAGGTGTCCCATTTTTAGGGCGCTTCAGAAGGGATCCAAGTTTGAGTGGACAAAAGAGGCTGTGGATGCATTTGAGGAGTTAAATAAGTACTTAGCGGAGATACCACTATTGACCAAACCTATGCCGTGAGAGGATTTGATCTTATACATATCCGTAGGGGAGGTCGCCGTAAGTTTTGTGTTGATAAGAGAAGAAGCGGGCTCGCAAAAGCTAATCTATTACATTAGCAGGATGATGTGGGGGGCTGAGTTGAAGTATACCGAGTTGGAGAAAGGAGGTTTTGCGTTGGTTTGTACAGCTAGGAAGTTGAGACCTTATTTCTTGAGTCACAAGGTGAAGGTACGTACTAACCTAGCTCTCAAGCAGGTTTTAGGCAATCCTAATGTATCTGGAATATTGGTGAAGTGGGCTGTAGAGTTGAGTGAATATGATGTGATTTATGAGCCAAGGGTGGCTATCAAGGCGCAAGTGTTAGCAGATTTTTTGCAAGAGATGACGAGACCAGATGATGTGGATAAGGAGGTGAAAGCGTGGACCCTGTATACAGATGGTTCAACTATGACATTGGGAGCAGGGCTGGGTAATGTGTTGACCAGACCGGAAGGGGAGAGTTTGGAGTTTGCGATCAAGTTAGGATTTAAAGCATCCAATAATGAGACAGAATACGAAGCTGTGTTACAAGGTATTAAGATGGCGAGCGATCTGAGGGCACGGAAGTTGTGGGCGTATACAGACTCCCAACTGATAGCTCGTCAGTTCGATGGATCTTTTGAAGCTAAGCAAGAGCGGATGGCGGTGTATTTGAATAAATTGCACGAAGAGGCAACACGTTTTGATGAATTCAAGCTGGAACATTTACCGCGAGCTGAGAACATCCGTGCCGATCAGCTTGCTCGAATAGCAGGAGCCCTGGGGACTTGTGATACTCGGACAATTACATTAATGGAGCTGGGGCACAGTAGCGTGGAAAAGGGTAAAGAGGTTATGGAACTTGAAGTAAAGGATGATTGGCGTACACCTATTTGGGATGTTTTGGTTAAATCAAAAGAAGGTGCAGAAAGATTGACAACGAAGGAGGCCAGAATAGCAGCTCGCTTTTGTGTGATACACGAAGAACTGTATAAAAGATCATGCTTTGGACCTTTTTTGAAGTGTTTAGCTATAGAGCGTGGAGCGGAAGTGTTGAAAGAGATACATGAGGGGTGTTGTGACGATCATGCGAAGGGAAAGGCATTGGTGGGCATAACGTTGCGGGCTGGTTTCTTTTGGCCTGGGATGGAAACTATGGCTAGCGAGCAGGTTCGAATGTGTAAGAAGTGTCAAATGCATGCTCCGGTTATTCACATACCGGATGAGGAGATGATGGTTATGAGCTCGCCGTGTCCATTTGCGCAGTGGGGAATTGATATTGTGGGTCCTTTTTCAAAGACCCCGAACAACAAGGAGTACTTAGTGGTAGCGATTGATTACTTTACGAAGAGGGTGGAGGCTGAAGCAGTTACGGGGATAAGCAAGAAGCACATAATGGACTTTATCTTTGATAACATATTTTTCAGGTTTGGAGTGCCACGAGTGTTAGTGTCGGACAATGGGACTCAGTTTAATGGCAGAAAGATGCAGAGGTGGTGCAAAGAGATGGGGATGAAGAACGATTTGCTTCTGTGGCGCATCCGCAGACCAATGGGCAAGTGGAAGTTACTAATCGAATAATTGTGCAGGGACTTAATCTGCGATTGGAGAAGACAGGCGGGCTTTGGGAGGAAAAGCTTGCGTTTGTCCTATGGGCTTATTAAACGACTCTCCGAACTACCACAGGAGAGTTGCCGTTTAGCTTGGTCTATGGAATGGACGTGGTCATTCCAGCAGAGATAGTTGGAGGTTCACAACGTTTGATAGCATTTAGTGTGGAAGAGAATGAGAGATTGGCTTGAGGGGCAATTGAGACAATTGATGAGATACGAGAGAAAGTTGTAGCTCGGGTTAAATACTATAAACAGAGAGTACAAGCTGCTTTTAATAAGCGGGTTAAGCATCGTTGTTTTCAAGTCAGCGATCTAGTGTGGAGGAGGGCTGACGCATTGCGGATGACTAAGAAGTTGGAACCGAACTTGGTTGGGCCATTTAAGGTGATAAAGGTGTTGCGAGGAGGAGCATACATACTTGAAGATGCAGCTGGGAAGGTCTTGCCACGTAGCTGGAATGTGTGTCACTTGAAAAAGTATTATGCGTAGAGAGTGGACTGCGAGAGAAGGTGACTCTGGACCGGAGAGCACTTCTCCCGCAGAAAGTTCGTGTGGAAGAGATGTGGTGAAAGTTTGTGTTTGTGGTACATATTGTGTTTTTGTGGCGGGAGAAGGTAACTCTGGACCGGAGGGCACTTCTCCCGACCAGGCAACCTTGTGGAAAGTTTGTGTTTGTGGTACGTATTGTGTTTTTGTGGTGGGAGAAGGTAACTCTGGACCGGAGGGCACTTCTCCCGACCAGGCGACCTTGTGGAAAGTTTGTGTTTGTGGTACGTATTGTGTTTTTGTGGCGGGAGAAGGTAACTCTGGACCGGAGGGCACTTCTCCCGACCAGGCGACCTTGTGGAAAGTTTGTGTTTGTGGTACGTATTGTGTTTTTGTGGCGGGAGAAGGTAACTCTGGACCGAAGGGCACTTCTCCCGGCTAGGCGAGCATGTGGAAAGTGTGTGTTTTTAAAGTTGTGTTTTTGTAATGGGGGAAGGTGACTCTGGACCGGAGGGCACTTTTCCCGTACGAGATTAATGTTGAGAAGTCGTGAAGTAGTGATGAAGGGTTGTGTTTTTAAAGTTATGCTTTTGTGGCGAGAGAGGGTAACTCTGGACCGGAGGGCACTTCTCCCGCATAATATTTGGGAAGTTGAGTAATATAATGAATAAAGTTTTGCGAGCTATTTTGTTTTTATGGTTGCGTGGTTGTGATGCTTGGCTTACCTGTTTTCTGAATAAATGTTCTTATGCGAGCTAATATGTTTTGGGTGTTGATTGATTGCATTGTTTATGGGTTGTGATCTGACCAGGATCCTATGATCCCAGGATGGAAAGTATGGTTGGTCGTATTTTTTGTGTGACCTATCTTAGAAAGATAGTTTACGGTTGGTTGATTTTGAGTATTTTTATTGCAGGGTTGTACGTTGAGAGTTAGAAAGCTGTGCAGATAATGAACATAAATTAAAGTACCAGCAGAAATGATAAATTGTTTGTACAAAATTATGAGCAGAAAAAAGATAAAAGTTTTAAGCAGTTTTCTCGGCAGCACAAGTCGCAGTAGGGGGATTTGTACTGATTGGCTCTGGCTCAGGGAGCAGGTCATCTAAAGGCATCTCTAGCTCAGCGTGTACTCCGACAGATAAGGCAGCTCGGTTCTGACAAGATAGCCACCACTTCGTGTCAATGGGTTGCGTCCAGTAGCCCTTAAAGCTGCTGAAGGGTGTTAATTTGTCGATGAGGGCTTTGACGTCGGGTGTGTAGGAGACGTTCAGCGCAATGACCTCCTCCTTGATTATGTTAGCCACCGTAATGAGCCACTCTGAGGCGTCGTTAGCCATCAGTCCAAAGTAAATGGAAGACTTCTCGTAAGCCTCCACCAACTCTTGCCGATAAGCATCAAGGAACTTCCTGCCGACCGCACTGGTGAGGAAGGTTCGTCGACCTTCAGATGTGCCTTCTTCGCGGGCTGTTTTCACTTGTGCTCGGAGTTCTTGATTCTGCATTTTGAGCTCTTCAGCTTGTTTCTGTGCGTCTTTGAGCTCCTCAGCTTGCTTTTGGGCATTTTTCAGCTCATTGCCTGTACGAGCTACCTCATCCTTCAGGCTATTCACCTGGCCCTTCAGAATTTGTATTTCCTCCTCGCGAGTTTTCAGTAGCTTGAGTGTTCCATCCAGCTCCCCTTGCGTCAGTGATAGCTACCGAGTTTGTTGTTCGGTTTGCGCAGTCAGCTCGTCGCATGTTTTTTGGAGCTCGCTCTCCATTGTACGAGCTGCCAAATCTTCGGAGAGTTTGGAGAACAGGGGACTCAGCTGCATCAGGAGGCTTTGTAAGTATTCATAAGTGTTAGACGTATAAAGAGAGAAGGTTCTTTAAGGTCTACATGTTTGATCGCCTGCTCGTTGAGAAGGGTTTGGATATCCGCAGCTTTGTCACATTTGGCCAGAACTTTACTCAGATCAGGAGAGCCAGTAGAGGTCGCCGCGAGGCCCTTACGAAGGTGACGACGCTTTTGTTCCGGCGGGCTAGGGCTCTTAGCTGCTGGGCTCTCTGGTGTAGGTTTAAGAGGTCATTTCTCCTTACTTTTAGCAGTTCGCCTCACCAGTTGGACCTCCTCCTCGTCATCAGTGGCTGTCCCGAAGGCCTGTTGTAATGCCTCGTCCACATTGACAGGTGGGGGGACGGGCTGAGCTGCGGGCTGTGGAGCAGATTGTTTCTTGGCTCCTTCGGAGCGAGCTGCGGCGCAATTGTTGATAAAAGCAACTGCAGTAGACAAGGAGAATGTTATTATTCAGTTTTTGGTAGTATGTGGTATGGTGTGATTTTAAGACCTGAAAGACCTACCAAACTCGAGCTCAGTGAGGGCAAGATCTGGTTCGACCGGGCGAGAATCAATGCCCACGTATCGGAAAACATCAGATCGACTGGTGAGATGCACCACATCGAAAGGGCGTTTGCTCCACTCCGCGAGCTAATCAGAGTATTTTTGTATAGAAGGGGGAAGTATTTGGGGGTGGGTGGTTTGTATTGTTTGGGAGTACGACATTGTAGCTCGGTTATAAAGGGCCAATCTTCCGTATTGTGAATAAAGAAGAAGTTCTTCTTCCACTCGGGGACTTTGTTGGGAGGGTTTATTAGAAAGCGATCTAGACCTAAACGAGAGGAGATATAGAAAGAGTTATGTTGGTATTTTATTTGAAAACAAAAGTGGAAAAAGCCTGAGTCAGGCTGGGTGTTATACTATTTACATAATATGAGGTATCCTGCTAGGAACTTCATGGAGTTAGGAGTTAGTTGAAGGGGGGAAATTTTGTACAAGTGGGAAATTTGAACGTAAAATGGATGGTCTGGGAATCTAAAACCCGCCACCAGCAGTGTGCCAAAGAGAATGATGTGATTAAGGGGAGGTTTCAGGGGGTCCACGTGAATGTTCTCAGGTAGGACCATCTTAGCGGTTTCTGGGAGGTTAAGGATTCGTTGAAATTTCTTTAGCTTTTTTGAGTCGGGTAGTAGCCAGTAGTTGTGTTTTAATTCTTTGGTTGAAAGAGAAGAGGAGGGCAGGTCGTCGGCGGTTAGTGTGTGAGCTAGGGTCACCGGGTTTTCCCTAAAGTGCTCGCAGGGGGGTGGATTACTGGATTCTTGCAGAGGAATGCCTTCTGGAATGAGTGCAAGGGTTGGGGGGCCGAAGAAGGATCCTCGGGTATGTTATCTATTAAAGCTTGGGCCTCGGCGTGGGCTCTGGTTTGGGCTTGAAGCTCTGACCAATTAACGTCTCCCTCTGGCTCATCGTGAAGGCCGGAGAAAGGTAATGAGGGCTGGTTTTGTCTTTTTTCTAGGATGAAAGGGTTTTCGGTGGGGTTGGATTCAGGAGAGAGGGTTGATTTTTGTGAATCAGTGTTTGAGGATGCTAATTTCGTCACAGATTAAACAAATTCAGGGGAGGGGATAACACAGAACAACCATATCTCACCAGACGCAATTATAATTTCAACAGTGCGATTAAAATATGATAGAAAAGAGATCTGGGGACTTACACATTTTTGGTGAACTGTAGGTCGTTGTCGAGTGATGTGCTGTTGACAGATTCTTGAACGTTCGCTGGTTGACAAGCTTTTTTGCAGAGTGAAAATGGCGATTTTTTTTATTGTAACTGCGTAAAGTGATGAGTGAGGGGGGTGAAATGATTTTTATGTGTTGGGCGGCGGAAAGCTGATGGGACAGATTGGAGCGGGAGTTGGTAGGATTTGCTCGGGGAATGTTCTGGGCCCACCATGTTTATTATACTACGAGATAATCGTAAAGTGACACGTGCCCGACACGTTGTCAGGCTGTATTTAATGAAGCTTAAAGGGGATTGGATGTATAAGAGGAGGCATGGTTTGACTTTTGTGGCTACTTATGATTGCGTTTTGGGGAATTATTTTGGGTCTGGACATGATTTCAGGTCGGAAGGTAATAGTGGTGCGGTTCCAGGTCGTTATATACATAGCTGGGGACTTGATCTGCGGACTTGCAGGTCGTCTCCTGCAGGATGATCATCCTGTCTTAAAATAAGCGAGCTCTGTGAGCTGAACATTTACAGGTCGCAGGTATACTTGATAATTCACATTGGTGAGACGAGTATTATAGCTCAATTCGTGACGCTGAAGTGTGGATTGGTAAAGTGAGGTAGTGATTTATTTGTGTGTTTTTAGTGGTTCTTGTGCTCTTTGATTATGTTTTTACATGTCCTACCTGATTTCGTGCCTTAATCAGCTACAACATGGGGGACTAGCTGATACGGACCAAAATGTCCACACATGGTATGGTTTGATATTTTTGACTATTTGTGGAAGGCAACCTCATTTCTGAGAGAGGGTGTTCCTCCTAGAAGATGAGCGAACTGTATTGTATCTTTGAGAAGAGAGCGAGCTGGTTTGTGTAGAGTAGCGACCTGTAGTATGGGGATGAGTTCTCATATAGGGTCGCGAACTCTTATGATTTGAGCTGTATACTTGAGCTTGATTGTGGGCTTTATGAATGTTAAGCCCGTGGGCTTAAGGTGATTATTTTATATGATTTTCGGTGGGTTGTATAAAGGGCTCAGGCCTGTTGTGTTGAAGAGATTTGTTATGTATGGGAACTTAACATGCGGAGAGAGTCCCAATTGTGAGTCGGTTGTAGAGTTATGATATGAATGGAATTATGGTTATAGAAGGTAACCCTAGATTGAGGGGCACTTCCCCTATCTTTATAAAAGGAGGCGTGTGCCTCTCATTATTTTTCTAAGTCGATATTGCTCTATCGCATTATTATTTATATTTGAAGAGAAGTGTTGTGTGTTTGGTTTTCGCTTATTAACTTAAGCGTCGGAGGGCCTTAACGGGATCGAAATCCGGCCCGTTCAAGGCGCTGTTTTGCAGGACCAGCGAGGTCGCCAGGAGATTCGTGGAGGGCTTGGCAGGTCGCTGTGACGTGTTTGGAAGCAATTTCAGGTCGCTGATCTCTATTTTGAAATTAGTACCCCCTATATTTGGTAGCCCAAGTTTTTGGACTTATCAAACGAAATTCGAGTGCTTATGAAGTTGTCAGCGTTCTTATTGTTACTCATCTATTTTCACCTTTTTCGTAAGCCAAGATGATAGATTCTTAAATGTTTTTTTTACGAAATAGAAGTCTAAAATTTGATAGTTTTCCAAATTTTTGTATCCACATTTTTATCGATACTTGTAGTGATCATTGGTATGCTCCTATGAAAAATATATCTTTTACGACTCGAACTTATATTATTTGGTGCAGGTCGGAGAAAAAACGACCAACGCAAGCATAGGATGGATTGGTGTAAACCGATGATGTGTTTACCATTTATTTGTAGATTGATGATGTGTAACATTTATTTGTACTAATGAGTGATATTTTTTCTGGTTTTGGTTTAATATGACAAAGCTTCTAAGTTCTCCGTAAGTTAAACCGTCGAAGTGAAAGTAACATTCCTTACACATCATTCGGTCGTTAGAAAGTGTAAGCGGACGTTGTCTAAGTGCCATATCCGGTCTATGAGATTTTTAGAGCATCTTCAATGCATTTTGTTATTTTAGTAAAAAATTAGTTATGTCAGCAAGTTAAAACAATTAAATAATTCACCCTCCAATGCATAGTTTAATAGACAGTGTTGTGCTGACATACAAAAAATAATTTCAACACTTTCAAACGCAATGTTTGATTTTTGAAAGAATATTAAACAAAATGAAATAGTAAAAACCTAGAAACTGATATTTCACTCAATGAGTTTGGACTCTGAATGTTCATAATTTCACTCGAGTTTGGACTCTGAATATTCATAATTTATCTTGTTCGGTCAAACTTATATGTATTTTAGATATGTTTTTTATTTTATTATTTTAAAAAAATAAATGTCACATGCACAAAATTACTCAGTTAACTTTATGCATTTGAGATAATTTTTGAAACGAAAATTTATTCTTTTAACATTCATCTTATGTTGATAGACATTATATTACTTTATTGGCATGTGTTATAAATTGTTTAGTATCAAAAGATTTTGGAGATGCTTTTAGTGTGTGCCGTGAAAAATGAATATGTATATTTTGTGCGATGAATATTCAATATAAAAAATAAATATTTATTAAACAAATCATATATATTCATCACACAAAACACATGTATTTATCACATAGAGCGTTCCCCTAAAAATCTATGCGAAATCCTCCTATCTTATGTGTCTCTTTCTCACGCTTTGTTAACTTTAAAAAAAATTTGGTGTTTCGATATCATACGAACTTGATATTTACCTAATATAATATTTCCTTTTATTATATTTTTTATCTAATTTAATATTTCTCTAATATTATATTTTTCTCAATTTAATATTTTTTTTTATTACATGTTACCTAATTGAATATTTTTTTTAATATATTTTATTTTCAATATTCTTCTTTTATTCTACTAATATAAAATATAAATAATTTACAGTAATTAGCAAAAATATAAATAAGTTGAATTAATTTTTATTTATTAAAAAAAAACAAAACACAATAGTAATCGGCCTTCAAATTTTTTTAGGAAACACATCATTTGAGTTTGTCAGTCTACACCAGATTCCTTCTCCCAGGAGCTTTGCTTTCTTCCCCAACTAAACTACTATTAAAAAATGGCCATTTCTCTCTCCACTCCCATATCTCTCTCTTCAAAGTCCGCATCACATTTTCTTTACAATTTCCCAAAACCCACATCCAAAATCCTCTTAATCCCCTCCAATCCAAACCCTAAAACCCCAATATCGAAGAACAAAATGACAACCCAAATTCAAGCATCATCGACCAGTGATCTTGATCCAGGCTTGCTGCAACTAGCCATTCAACTGGTCCAATCATCGCCGCCCACGTGGCAGTCCGCCATCCTCAGCAACGCCTTGATCTTTGCTTTAGGCTCCCCAATTCTAGTTACTGGCTTATCTGTCTCCGGCATTGCTGCGGCGTTCTTGCTTGGAACCCTTACTTGGCGTGCTTTTGGCTCTTCTGGGTTTCTCCTTGTTGCCACGTATTTCGTCATTGTAAGCCAAAAATCTTTTTTTTTTAATTTGTTGTATTTGTATGTGTGTACATAACTTTCTTATTTGGGGATACGTTAATTTATTGGAATTAGGAAATGTTTGCGCATGGATTAGTTAAAGTTTGAGTTTGTTGCAAGAGACGCATTTTTGCTTGTTGTTTTAGTCTTGAATTTTTTTTTTTCTTTAGGAGTGGGGAGATGAATTAGATAGAATAAAACAGAAAAACAAAAAAAAAAACAAAAAAAAAACAAATGGGTGCATTGTGAAAAAAAAGTGTAATTTGTGCTCTTAAATTGGGTGAAGCGTTTATATGGCAGAGTTTTCCAACCCCTCATTAAGAAAAAATAATAATAATTAATTGGTAATTTGTAGGGCACAGCAGCCACGAAGGTGAAAATGGCTCAAAAGGAGTCTCAAGGTGTTGCCGAGAAACAAAAAGGAAGGAGGGGACCAGGAAGTGTGATTGGATCAAGCGCTGCTGGTTGCGTTTGCGCGTTCCTATCGATATATGGTGTCGGTGGAGATGCATTTGCTCGTCTATGGGAACTTGGTTTTGTAGCCAGTTTTTGTACTAAGCTTAGTGATACAGTCTCAAGCGAGATCGGGAAAGCATATGGCAAAACGACGTTAGTACCTATTCTTGTGCTTAGTTATCATGTAGTTTTTCTTGATTTTGTTCCGGCTATTTCCTTACAATAAATATTTATGTGAATTGTGGGATTTTGATTTTTTTTTTTTTTGGCTATTGGAGGGGTAAATGTATGACAAAATAAAATTTCAGGATTGCTTTTGTAATTTTGAAAGTTAGCTGGGTTTTATTGTAAAGAATGGGAAAGTTAATATATAGCAAAAATGAGCTTCCTTTTGGGAAATAAACTGCTGGTGTAATACAAAAATAATAATAATAAATAATAAATAAACTTGAGATTTTATTCTGTCTTATATTTTTTCCCCTTCATAAGCAAAAAAACATTTTAAATATTCCCTTTACACTCATCAAAATATTACAGATTACAAATAGCCCTTTATTTAAGTGTTTTTTTGTAACTTCGAAACTTATCTTTTTTTCCAATTACTCCAAACCTCGGGGGTATTTGTAATTATCTCTAAATATTAGATACCCTTTCACCTAACCAACCTGACTCTTCAACATCAGGTTTAGTCTGAATTTGATCTGCATATGAGAAAAACTTAAAATTACTTGGAATATGATTTCATCTGTTTTTATCTGATGGGCGACTATCAAATTTGAGCGTATTAAAAATAATAAATGTGTATTATCATTGTAGTTATCTAATCACGACGTTCAAGATTGTACCGAGGGGGACTGAAGGGGCCGTTAGCGTCGAGGGGACTTTTGCTGGAATTTTAGCTTCGATTCTTCTTGCTTCCATTAGTTGTCTTATGGGTCAGGTAATTTGTTTTTACTTGTCATGTTCTTTTTTCAATAGTCCTTAGAGTAAAACTGATTTACGAGTCGCTACATGTTATTTTTCTCCACATGCTATATTATATTTCGCCAATTGATCATTGATGAGGAATTATGTCGTGAACAGATAAACGTACCTGAATCCATCATATGTGTGATTGCTTCCCAGATTGCTAATATTGGAGAGAGCATTATAGGCGCTGCACTTCAAGAGAAAGAAGGATTTCGATGGGTTAGTGTACTCTATGCATCTTTAAAATAAATCATGCTCGGGTTTTTTTTTCTTTTTTCTCAACTGTGTATTTGTTACAGAGGGCAATTGGGCATGCGTGAATTGTAAGGGACCTAATTAAAAAAAAAAAAAAACTATCTTTTGATTCAGTGTTAAAATTAAGGGGCTAACAGTAATAATTTTTGTAAACATGAAGAGGGTTTTTGAAATGTTTTTTGCTTATGAAAGGAGTGAATGTAAGACAAAAATAAAATCTCAGGGGTATTATTTTGTAATTTTGAAAGTTAGTGTTTTTTTTTTGGTAATTAGGTCAAGCCTCAAGGGTACTTTCTGTAATTAATCCTATCTACTATTCATAATTGAAGTGTTACCTGTTTTATGTGTGTTTCACACCGCTTTTTCTTTTTTTGTCAGCTTAACAACGATGCTGTAAATGTCATCAACATATCCATGGGCAGCGCTTTGGCAGTTCTTATGCAGCAATTAATACTACAAAGCTGGCTTAGATAGCAACTCGGACTCTGGTTGGGATCTTAAATTCACAAAATTAATGATGCATTTACAAATATTTGTTCCACGCAATAAAAAGAAAAAGGAAAGTGTAAAGGATGTGTCGACAATACTCAGGTTCTCTGTTTTTTTTTCTGACTCGGTTGGTTTTAACCTTTCCCCAGATGGAGTAGACTAGAGATATGATGCTTTTAACTTATTGTATGCTCAGGTTATAGCATGATTAAAATAGTTTGTTAGCTTTAAACATCTATACATTTCCTCCTTGTAAATCCTATTATCCAAAGGAAAAAGAGAGAAAAAAAGAATAACAGTATTTATTGTGCGTATTTGCATAATTGCCGAGTATTATTTTCTTTTTGGGGTTTTTTTTTTCTCTTGCAATGAAAATATTCTTAAAAACATTAAAAAAATTATTGTCTTTGTTTCCTAATACTTGTTGTAAGTTGTCTCTTCATATTATTTCCCATTTTTATCTTGTGTAGATAATTTACCTTCATGAGCAAATAAACATTTGCTTTCAAGCATTAACACATTGCTTAGCATTTGATCACAATCTCAACATTCACGAAAAAAAAGAAGGAAATCATGCATGAAAGACTCATTCTTGTAATTTTCTTGAGAAAAAGATTACATTTATTGACAAACATGCACAAGATATATAGGCTACAAATGCCTCTACAAGCATGCATATTTTGTTATTGAAATTTTTTTAGTACAGCAAACGTTACATCGGTATATAAAAAGCCAAATAACACGTCGAGCAGGCCTGTAATTAAGATTAAAACTTATGCATCTTTTAGTGATCCAGCAACGTCGATGACGAACCGATACTTAACATCAGCTTTCTCGAGACGTTCCATTGCTTGGTTTATATAGTCCATTGGGACGACCTCAACATCTGCTGTTATGTTGTGTTTTGCAGCAAAATCAATCATCTCTTGTGTTTCCTTCATCCCTCCAATACCACTCCCAGCCACTATCTTTCTCCCTGTTATTTACACACACCATTTATCAGAAAACACGCACACATGATTGTAATTGTAGTGTTTGTTAACACATTAAAAAAAGTGATCATCAACTTTTGACTTTGAAAAGAAAATTCTTCACCTATCCACCAAATAATTTCTTTTAACTTGTTCAAGTTTAAACTTCCATCTGTAAACACTATCAATATTTTTTTTTCCTGACTATATTTCGTTTCTCCCTAAAAAAGTATAAACCAATTCCTTTAAAACCAACTCCTAAAAAGACGAGATTCTCAACTTCTAGTAGTTGTGGAGTAAAAATAATATGATAAATGATTACCTGCAAGCAGAGGAAAAACAGGTAACTCGAGAGGTTTTGGTATCACACCAAGAAGTATAAGCTTCCCATTGTTCTTCAAGAGGCTAAGTAATGGCTGGACAGCATGATGAGCTGAGACCGTATCCAATATCCCATCCAATGTGCCTGTTGCCGCCTGCAAATACAGTCCAACCCACAGGTACATGGAATAGTTACAAATAACCCCCCTAAAATTTGGAAATATTACAAAAAAGACCTATAAGCTTTTGAAAATTACAAAACGACCCTTGATGTTTTGCTTATGCATTTACACTTTACCCCCTTCATAAGCATAAACAATCCAAACACCCCGTACATTTGTAAAAATATTACAGTTACACCCGTTGTAATTTTCAAAAATATTTTATTTTTAAATAAATAATATTACCATCATCTGATCTTGATCGCTGCTAACCAAAAACGAGTCCACGCCGAGATTCTTGATCGCTTCCTCTTTCTTATCCGGGTTCGTGCTAATCACCGTCACTTTCGCCCCAAACGCCTTGGCCAACTTCACGGCCACGTGGCCCAAACCACCTAGGCCCACCACACCCAAGCGCGTCCCGGGCTTGTCGAGCCCGAAGTATTTCAGCGGGCTGTAAGTTGTGATCCCGGCACAGAGAAGGGGACAGCCGGCGTCGAGCGGCAAGTTCTCGGGCCAACGGACGATGAAGTGCTCGTCGCAGACCATGATGTCGGAATAGCCGCCGTAGGTGGTGGTCCCGTCGAAGTACTTGCTCCTGTAGGTGAGGACCATTTTGGGGCACTGATTCTCGAGGTCGTTGGTGCAGTTTTCGCACGAACGGCACGATCCGGCCATGCAACCGACGCCGACTTTGTCGCCGACCTTAACCTTTGTCACCTGGCTACCGACCTCTGTAACAACTCCTGCAATCTCATGCCTGCAGATGCGAAAAGTAGTTGGGAATTAAGAGTTGAGTTTTTGCGAATATAGAGAGGTAAAAGGTTGATGATTTGGTGAATTTGCATAAAAGTCAAAATAGGACCCGAAATCGAAATCGAAATAAATTAAAAAAAATAAACACTAAAAAAACTATTTTCTTCAGTTGAATTCATTACAATGAATACGAAAATCAAAATATCTTTGAAGAAAAAAAAAATCACTGTCTCGGTTTTCATGAATTTTCACACAACATAGGTATGTTTGGCCATTGGCTATTGTTTTTTAACATCTCCCATCTCAATCACCGAATAAAAGTAATAATTACGTTAATCAATGCATTTCTTTGCTAAAACCAGTGTTTTAAAAGACTTGCTTAGGTTTCGCCTAAACCCGCAAGGCTTGAGGTTTCAATGAACGACTCATATGTATGTAACATCATATGTATGTAACATGTACTTTTTTGTTGTGTTTTAATTATGTTTGTATTTTATTTCTTTTTTTTTTAAACTCAATTGTCAGAATATATTCATTTTGAATTTAATCGTGCGAGATTGTAATAATATTTTAGTTTTAAATATTTTAAAAACTAATTTTTCTTTGAGAAATTAAAATATATTACAAAAAATCTTTACGCGTTGTATTGTTATATACTTACTTATTAATCAAAAATAATTAAATTAATATAGAAAATAAAAACGCGTTTTGCCACATAGACTTCACTTAGACACGAATAGGCTCGTAAGGCTCGAGGCTCGGCCTTTTAAAACCTCAGCTAAAACACACATTAACAGAGTAGATAAAGAAACGAACCCAGGAACCACAGGGTAGGTGACCTTGCCCGTTTCATTCTTAACGCTGTGAAGATCCGAATGGCACACTCCACAATACAAAATCTTCAATTTCACGTCTTTTTCTCCGGTTGCCCTTCAAGAGAGAGAGAGAAAAATAAAATATAATAACATTAGTTAACTCGCCCGGAGTTTAAGGTACGATTCTAACCACCATTTCCCTTCCCATAAATATGGATTAAACCCAAAAATTAAAAAGAAAAAATTAGCAGAATCTCAAAATTACATACTAATGATGTACCTTCTGGAGAAATGAAAGGGAGAAAGAATGCCAGAATTGTCCCTTGCAGCCCATCCCAAGGCCTTCACTGGGTGCTCATCTTCTGGCGCTTTCACCATTTTTTTTTTCTATTTTTGCTATTTTCAGGAGTTTACCAAACACGACTACTACTAATCAAACAAATATATTTAATGTTCCAGAGATCAAACATTTGTGCGTATATATATAGAAAAGGTAAGGTCGAATTTTCCAAATAAGTGTCCGATGCAACGTCACGCGTGACGTAGAAAGGGATACAATTGGAATATAACATTTTTGTCAGTTTATCCAACGGCTCCACACGAATCGCGTGCACCACAACGCTATTTTTACATCATCATTAGGCCATCTCCAGTCTGCGCTATTTTTATTTTTTTTAATTTAATGTAATATATATATATATATATAGAGGGTTGGGTTCCGATGAGAATGGGTCCGTGGGTGAGAAATGAGAATGAATCATAGCCATTATAACTAATCTAATGAATTAGATTTAATCTAACAAACTAAAACCTAAACAAAACCCACAAAACCCACTCTACCTAACCCGTTACAATAACCCGCTCTGGCCGCACAGGGAACTCACGCTCACCCACAAAACCCGCTCTGGCCGCACAGGGAACTCACCCACAAAACCCGCTCTGGCCACCCCGACTCTGGCCCGGAAGAGAATCTGACCTCTCGCAAAAGGAACCATATCAAATCCGACTCTGGCGAAAAAGATATCTACAATCCATCCTATTAATCTCGCACAGCGATTTCAGAAATCCGAGAAATCCGTTCCTATTTTCTAGAAATCCGAGAACACAGCGATTTCTCTTTTTCAAAGAAACAGAAAAATCCGATCAGTGTGATCAAAATGGATTCTTCCTGTTTAGATTTTTGAGGCCCTTCCGTTTTTAATTAGGTCTGATCTCAACTCGACAATTTAGTCGTGAATTTTCGGTTGCACCTATGGCTTTTATTGAAGATGAATCAGGTGTTTTTCAGTTCTATTTTTCTACTTGTCGAATTTCAGTTTTGGTAGCTGTCTGATTGATTTTTTGCGTTTGGGCTAGTTGCTGTCAGATATGTATTTGCACAATTCAGTGTCAATTAGTGCACTTTAGAGTGTTACCTTGTGCACGTATGTGCTGAAAGTTGTTTTTCCACAGGGCTGGGCATAATACGAGAACTTGTCCAAAGAGAAAACAACAGGTTGTACCTAGTAATAGTCAATGACAAAAAATGCACAATTGTATTTTCTGTTTTCCTTTTTTTTTTTTTTCATCTCTAAAAGTTATACATACTT
>BMAC01001159.1:53370-64257 GCA_014905375.1 Phtheirospermum japonicum | reverse complement strand
CCCTTAAGCTTTGTAATACATCTCTTGAGACATAAAAATTATTTCTCTTGAAAATAACTTCACTCCTGTATTACAAGAACACATCCATTAAAAAATACGCAGAAAAAAGATAGATAATAACCGTATATATACTAGTAAAAATATCTTATAAACACTATTAAAGACACATAAAAGTATAATAACTTACTGTTCAGCGTCAGCATTCTTCAAAACCCAGTTTGCAACCATTTTAGTTCATAATTACATGCACAACTAGCCAATACATACAAAACTATTAAAAAAATACTTGCACATTAAATTGCACATTAGTTCATACTGAAGTGCACATTAGTTCATACAGTTTTGCACATTAGTTCATAATTACATGCACAACTAGCCAATACATACAAAACTATTAAAAAAATACTTGTACATATAATTGCACATTAGTTCATACTGAAGTGCACATTAGTTCATAGTTACATGCACAAAATAACCACTACATTCAAAAACAGTCACATCAAATACATACACAAAATAACCACTACATTCAAAAATAGTCACAGGAAATACCTGTACAGACTCCCTGTTTCCAGCATTCTTATTTCCAGTACTCTGCTCCTTGTTCATTCTTTTTTCATGAGCATTCATCGTTTCTGGATTTTTCATCACCTCAGGTTCTGTTTCTTCATCCACAAATCCCCTCCCAAATGCACCAGTTTTCTCCTCCGCTGCTTCTCTATCTTTCAACAACATGTCAGTCCATCCTTTGTAAGTTGGAAAACTCCTTCTCACATTGCGTATAGATAACACAACCTTGTCCACATAAAACACCTACATATTAAAAAAATAATTAAAAATCTTTATCGCATAAATTTTTAATTATATATAAAAACAAAACTGGTGTTAAGAACACTGACCGTCAAAAACAGGAGAGGTCCTGTGTACCACTTTTCCCCGCTATCCTCCCAGGACATCTTTGTCCTCACCAAGCACTCTATCATATACTCACACCAATTCATGTCCTTAATGTTTGATATATCGTCGAGAAGATGCAATATATTAATGTGAACTTTTCCATTGCTCTGAGCTTCAAACAAGCAATTAACAAGCAAAATAACAAAGTGTCTCTTGAACCAGTCGCCACCATCAACACATTCCTTCATTTTCACAGCAAGATTTGTTGGGGTTATCCCATAAGGACTAGGCTCAAAAAAACCCTTGAATTCTTGATCGAGTTCCGACTGATTCCTTTTCTTCTTATTAACGATTGAAATCTTCCCACGGGGAAAGCCAAAAACAGAGGACACATCATCTTCTTTGATGTGCAACTTCGACCCATCATATAACTTCAGCTTGCGATCAAGATGATTGAAGTTTTTCACTAACCAGTACCCCATCTTTACTGGTATTGAAGTTATTGATAAATCCAAAAGAGGACCGAATCCAATATCTTCAACATCTTTTCTCTGGCATTCATTTAATGATGACAACGCTCTTACAAAAACCCCAGGTGATGATCTATTGTGAAAGACAAACTTGGGGCCATCGCTGCGACTGGTAGCACAATCCGCACGTGCAGGTATGGGGCTCTCAAAGTCATCATCATCTGCTGCTAAACAAAACAATTAAAGAATAAAGTTAAAAAAAAAAGATAAAAATAAGTATAAAATAGACTGCAGAGAAATAATAATAAAAATACCTTGTTCTGTAGCTTTCATCTTGGTACACCTTGTTTTTTTTGCTTTTCTTTTCGTTTCAATGACATCAATCTTCCTCTTCTTCGTAATTACACCTGTGCATATAAAAAATGTATTACAAAAAATCACCACGAAAGATATCAAAAAACACCATAAAAGGAGAATACAACTATGCATATGCTACACATTTCTTTGCACATTACTAGAAATTGTTTTGCACATTACAGTTTATTTCTTTGCACATCTACAATATAAAACCTTAAAACTTGAAATCAATTCAATGCAATGGATTTTGCACAGTAGTGAATATTAGTTTGCACATTACAATACATTTATTTGCACTACAATGTACATCATTCCTTAAAAAAAACAATGCTGAGAAAAATCAAAAATATCATCAACAAAAGAAATAGAAAAACGTAAAAGCCTAAATTTATTACCTTTCTTGTTTGTTTTTTGAACTTTGGTTACTTTAGTTGAAGCCTCGGGAACCAATTCCGTATTCTCTCCTGTAACAGGAACGTAAAAGGAACCCAATATCGGCGTTGTACCCTTCTTGACAATATCTTCCTTATTCTTCATTTATAATTCAACTTGCTGTCTTGAATCCTGAGGACTTGACTTCAGAGTTGCAGAAACATCAGGAATGGGATTCTTCTTCGCAGCAACATCTTCCTTATTCTTCGTTCGTACTTCTACCTCTTGCATTGAATCTTGAGGACTCAAATCCGGAGGATCGGAAGGCATGGAAACTACAGTTTTGCCCTTCATGGCAATATCTGTCTTTTTCTTACCCTTACCTACAAATGCACAAATTTGAATTACATGAGGTAAATAAACTTCACAAAAACAAAAACACATGATCCAACAACTACATGCCACATTAGTTTGAGATAGTGCATATACATATAACCATATACACACTCATGTGAACAGTCAAGCTCAAGATCCAACTAACAGTGAACTTCCAGTAAGTATATTTCTTCTAGTCTATATAATATATTTATTTCAAAATATTTAGACTAAGAGAAAATCAACATTCAATAAAAAAGAGGGGAGTGATTATGAGAGTTTAAGATGAAAGACACGTGGACCAGGTAATTAACTCAAAACAATCGAAGAATTTATAGTCAATGAGATGATCAAGGAAAGCATTCAGTATATCTATGCATAAAAACAACCAAATAAAATATTATGTACAGTATGATCCTTATATAAATGAGATGATCACTTTCTGATACATTACTTACAAAACCACAAAAGTGTTAAAAGAGAGAAAACATACCAGCATTTTTATTTGGCAAATCTTGAGGAACAGAAGGCATAGAACCTACACCTTTATCCTTGGTGGCAATACCTGCCTTATTTTTATCCTTCCCTACAAATGAACATATTTGAATTCACAATTAGCGAACATACTTTTCATACGTTTAATTGCAAATAGCACGCGAAAAGAAAAGAGTCTGAGTAGAGGAGGTTTTGGTGTAAAGTGGGAAAGATGAGTAAATTTGGTTGAGAAAAATGAGTTGGTTTTTAGGGTAATTTATAGGGACACAAAAGCTGTCAGCATAAATTGTAGTGGAAGGAACATAGAAGTATCTTTAAAAAAAACACGTTTGAATTAAATATGTTTGGCATATGCAAAATGTGAAACCACTTTGGTTGGACAGTGTGCTTATTTGATTCACATTTCAGAGTGTACTTTSMACTATTGTATAAAAARYTTGGAAAGAGTTTGGGGCTAGCTGGGCAAACTTTCACAACATCAAAAAAAATTAGTTTTAACAAATTCCTGAGAGGATGAAAAAATATTACAACTACTGATACATACATGTACATATATATGACTCTGTCATTTTGTTAATAATAGTGTTCCATCAGTTTGAATTTAATTCTTACCTCCCCCTCAACTCCGGATATTCCTAATGCTGTTGGACTAAAAGATATGATGTTGGAGAAAGAAAAGCATTTGAAAATCAGAAACTCATAGTATCTGCAACATTGCATATATAAGACGAAGAAAAACTAAAATGCACGCTTTGCATAATAGTCGGGTAACTAACAAAAAATAGTCTTGTAACTTTTATAAATCACAATTTCGATCCTAATTTCACCATGACTTAAGAATTGCACGTGTTCCTCGTGAGATTAAAATGGTGAGATGGCCRATTTACAAAGCGTGCATTATGCAGGACGAAAYGTGATTCATATAGTTATAAAAACTTTCTTTCTTATTTTTTTTTTGGCAAAATGTAATAACTTTTTCAAGTGTTTGAAAAAACACTCTCACTATATATTGTCGATGCAGCAACGCCGTTAAAGATAAGGCCAGCCGAGGCTGAGTTAGCAACCGGCTCAGGGCAACTCAACCCGACCGATGAATTGCAACCTGGCCTGTTCTACAATATAGACACAATCTCCTACGTAAGTTTACTCTATAGACAAAGGTACACAAGCGAAGACATCACTCTGTTAACCGGCAACAAAAAATACAACTGCTCCAACATTCCACGAGCAAAAGGAGCGGACGGGCTCAACTATCCGTCGATATATTTCCAAGTCAAGAAAAAAGAGTCCGACATCTCGGAAGTATATTATCGCACGGTTAAATCACAGTAATTATAAACTAGGGTTTCGGAATTTTGAATCATCACAAATTCACAAAAAAAAGGGAAAAAAAAGGAAAATGTACCAGCATTCTGCGGAGATTTCTGCGGTGAAGTTTTCTTCTTCTTCTTCTTCGGTTGAGATTTCTGCGGACTTTGTCCCATCGATTGAATGCACTACGATTGAGATTTCGGGATTTTGCAACGATGAGGAGAAGCGCGTTTTGGGGATTTTGCTATGGAGAGAAGAACAGATACGAAAACGAAGAGTTTTGCTTCTGGTTTGTGAATGGCGAAAATGGCGAGAGAAGGAAAGGTTACTGAGAGCCGAAAGGTTTGTTCTTCTGGTTTTGCTTGGAGACGAAAGGTTACTGAGAGCCGATTTTGCTTCTGGTTTGTGAATGACGGAGATTACAACCTGAAATAATGTTAATTACAAAATGACCACAGAATTTTAAAAATTACAAAATGACCACCGAATTTTTAATTAAAAATAGTAAGAAATGGGTGGTCAGGATTCATTCTTATTTCTCACCTACGGATCTATTCTCACACGATCCTATACCTATATATATATATATATATATATATATATATATATATATATATATATATATAATATATATTATATATATATTTATCTTTCTTTATGTTATCTTATTTATATAATATATATATTGTTTTTAATTTAATATAATATATATTTAATGTAATATATATATATATATTTATGTTATTCTTTTATGTAATATATAATATTGTTTTTAATTTAATGTTATATATATATATATATATATATATATATATATATATATATATATATATATATATATATATATATATTACGTTATCTTTTTTATGTAATATATATATTATTTCTAATTTAATGTAATATGTATAATAATAATAATAAAAGTAAGAATATTACAAAGACCACACATAAAATTACAATATAAAATGTAGAAACATAAAATTACCAATACAGATAAAATTACATGAGTAGTATGTTTAATTCGTAATGTTTGAATTTGTCAGGTCCTCTAGTTTTTTATTTAATCAAATGTGTAATCTTTTGTTTTTCCTATATTTAATAAAATTATTTATTTAATGTCTATCCAACCTGACTGGTGACAAAAATGCAATAATTTTTTAATAAGCATTAATTTGTCAATTTTGAATTAAGAATGTATTATTTATTTAATAATACCTTACAAAATAATATAAGATTAAAAAAATTAGAAATGAGAAATATAATGGAATATTCTTTTTTAGTGCAAAATTTAGTGTAAAATGACGGAGTTGTTGTGCAGATTTTGCACTATTTTAGTGTAGATTTTGCACTAAAATAGTGCACTAAAACTTGCACAACTCCATAAATTTGCATTTAAAAAATATTTTATTATATTCCTCATTTTTAAATATTCTTTATTTTATAATTGATAAACATAAATCATATGTAACTTTAATTCATAATAATAAATAATTAAGTTGGATAAGAGCAAAATAAAAATAACATTCATAATAATATTTAAAAAAAATAAATAAAGTTACGTAATAATATAAATTAATTCTCTGAATTAGAATATTCTTTTCATAAATGATCAATTAACGCATTTCGAAGTGTGAAATGAGCCTCCACATCTTTGATTTGTCTAAATCGAGCAAGAAGGTCTTGAAATCGAGTATGCTCATTTTCAACAAATTCTACATCTGGAGGTGACACTTCTCTTCTTCAATTGGAGCATCAAGATCTCGTTCATCCTCAATTATCATATTATGCATTATTATGCATGCAATCATAATATCTTGCAAATCACTTTTACATAATGTGTGTATTTTATTTGTATTTTTAATAATTTTATGTTTAGTTGTCTTATGTAATTTTATCTGTATTGGTAATTCTATATTCTACATTTTATATTGTAATTTTATGGGTAGTCTTTTTAATACTTTTACTTTATTATTATTATCATCATCATCATCAAATTAAACATCAAATTAATTTAAAAAAATTATCACATTTAAATAACTAAAATATGAAAAACTAATAAAAATAAGTTTTGTTTAGTTTAAAAATAAATAACACTTTGAAACTTATATTAGTATAAAGTTACACATTATATTATTCAAAAAGTTTAATTACATACAATTTGAATTTCATTTAATATTTCTATAATGTTAATTGAAAATAAAAGAAAATAACAATATTTATCACTAATACAAAAATTTATATTCTAATTTAAAGAAAAAAAATTGGCGCAGCAATAGTGCAACGCCAAATCTGGTGTTGCACTTTTCCAAACTTTAAAATAGCGCAAAAAGTAGCGCACCGCTGGAAAACATCATCTAAACGTTTATCGCTATTTTCAGCTTTGCTGGAGATGGTCTTAGAAAAGACAAAAAATATAGAAGTTAATCGAACTCAATTTTGAGTTTGAATTTATGGATAAAAATCTAAAGTTTTACAGATGCTTAAAACAATTTTGGTTAGTGGTTAGTCTAAAATAATTTTATAAAAAGTTAATCTCACCAACCACGTGCTTAATTTTTGTGTCTATCCCGTTCTGAATTTAAATGGTTGGGTATGTTTTGTTTTGTTTTTAGTAAATGGATTAATGGCAGGGGCTAATGGGGGTGGTCGACCCCATCAACTTTTCAAAAGAAATAATATATATATATATATATATATATATATATATATATATATATTAAAAGTAAAAGCAGAAAAGGTACTGAAGAAAAGAGAGGCGAATAAAGATTAGAATTCTCATTAATTTAAGGCCCATTTATATAGGGTACCAATTACACAGTTACATAATTACAAAAAGGCTAATGAATACCTGAATTACCCTCATCAATAACTTATTGATAAAGACACACTAGATTTGTATTACTTTTAACACTCCTCCTTGTGTCAAGTCAACAAGTAAAATGGTGCATGAGTAGTTTTCTCATTAAAAACCTTTGTCAAGTCACAATATCCAATGGGAAAAATAAAACTTGGTCGAATGGAAAAAGAGTACAACGCACCTAATGATAACACCTCTCCCCTGATACGTACATCTTTCAAGAGAGCTCAGAAAGTCTTCGCATACCTACACTCTTCACATGTTTCTCAAATATGGCTTGAGGCAGTTATTTGATAAACATATCAGCCATATTTTCTTCGGAGGTCACTTGAGTAACTTGAATCTTGAGGAACGTCTGTTGTTGATGATTATAGAAAAACTTTCGTGATATATGCTTCGTGTTGTCACCTTTGATGTATCACAACTTCATCTATTCAATGCAAGCCGAATTATCTACATAAATACGAGTAGGCTCTCCGGTGGTAGACTCCAAATCACTAGCCCCTCGAATATGTGTGATGATAGACTTTAACCATACACACTCACGAACTGCCTCATGTAGAGCAATGATCTATGAATGATTCACAGAGGTAGCTACAAGAGCTTGTTTGGTTGATCTCCAGGATATCGCTATGTTCCCCATGGTAAATAAATAACCAGTTTGAGAACATCCTTTATGTGGGTCTGAGAGATATCCAGCATCAGCAAAGCCAACCAAAATATTATTAGGTGTTTCGGTATAGGGGGTGACACTCTCGCTTTTGACATTTTATTTAGGGGTTACAAATTCATCTGTGGCCCCTCTTGTCTTTTTATAAGGGAAGAACAAACCCATGTTAATGGTTCCTTTCAGATATCGAAATATGTTCTTGATACCATTCCATTGACGCCGCGTTGGTCCTGAGCTAAATCTTTCTAACAAGTTCACTGAGAATGATATATTTGGTCGTGTGCATTGATCTAAGTAAAATAATGCGCCTATTGCACTTAGATAGGGAATTTCAGCTCCCAGTAGCTCTTCGTCATCTTCCTTTGGACGAAATGGATCTTTCTTTACATCTAATTTCTGACCGATCATGGGAGTGCTAACAGGGTGCACTCTATCCATATCAAATCGCTTAAGCATCTTTTGGATATATGTAGACTGGTGGATTAGTATTCCACAAGCTCGGTGTTCTAGTTCGATGCCTAGACAAAATCGAGTTTTCCCAAGATCTTTCATCTCAAATTCGGATTTCAAATAGCTAGAGGTTTCTCTTATTTCATCAAGAGTACCTATTATATTCATATCATCTACATACACAGTTATAATTGCAAATCTGAAACTTGTTTTCTTTATAAAAACGCAGGGGCATAATTCATCGTTCTTATATCCTTTCCCAATTAAGTAGTCACTTAAACGGGTATACCACATCCGTCCGGATTATTTTAATCCATAAAGTGAGCACTTCAATCTAACCGCAAATGCACTCCGTGGTTTAGAGTCACTTGATTTGGGTAATTGAAGGCCTTCAGATACTTTCATATATATCTCTGAATCAAGATTCCCATAGAAATATGATGTAACCACATCCATGAGCTGCATTTCCAATCCTTCGGATGCTACTAAGCTGATTAAATAGCAAAACGTAATAGCGTCCATTACAGGAGAGTACGTCTCTTCGTAGTCAATTTCAGGGCGTTGTGAGTAACCTTGTGCTACAAGACGAGCTTTGTATCTCAGGACTTCATTTTTCTCATTACGATTTCTAATAGAAACCCATATGTCCTACAGGATTTACACTTGGCAGGGTTAGCACTACCGGGCCAAATACCTGTCGTTTTGCCAGAGAATCAAGTTCTACCTGGATTGCTTCTTTCCATTTAGGTCAATCTGCTCTTTGTTGACATTCAACAATAGAGCGTGGTTCGATATCATCGTACTCTATGATTTCTTGAGCAACGGTGTATACAAATACATCATTAATTTACGTGGAAGATCTTTCCATCAACTCATACGCGCTTTCATAATCTATTGAGATTTCTTTGTTCTCTGGAATCATATAGAACATCGGAGCATCCTCCTGTAATGATTCGTGGACATAACTATAATCAGAGATAATCTCATGAGATGGATTCTCTTCATTAATGATTAATGGATTAGGTTGTGCCGCACCCGCCCTCATTTTCCTTGGGTTGGTGTCGGTCGAACCAAGTGGCCTCCCCCTTTTCCTTTTGGGAGCCACGGCCTCAACCACACCTCCACTGTGTGTGGTTGCAGCGTCTCTTTCTGTGGCGCTGTGCTCTTTATTGTGGACTTCTAACCTTGCAAGCACATTTGCAGCCGGTATAGATCTTATCACTTTAGCGATATCAGCAAACGCATCAGGCATCGAATCGGCTACGTTCTGGAGATCGATTATTCTTTTTACTTCACTTTCACATTGTGAAGTGCATGGATCAAAATGAGACAGAGTGGAGACAGAACACAACAATTCATGTCGTTCCCTTAGAAAATCCTTTTTCTTATCTCCCCCTAACGACGGGAAGACTGTCTCATCAAAGTGACAATCCGCAAATCGAGCGGTGAATAGATCGCCTGTCAAGGGTCTATATAGCGGATAATTGTTGGAGATTCATATCAAACATAAATACCTAATCGTCTTTGAGGACCCATTTTTGTGCGTTGTGGGGGCCCAATCGGAACATATACCACACAACCAAATATGCGTAAATGGGAAATGTCAGGCTCATATCCAGTTACCAACCGGTACGCAGAAATGGTTGGCTAGTAGTGGGTCTAAAATGAATAAGTAGGGGTGCATGTAATATGGAATAACCCCATGCAGAAATAGGCATGTTGGTGCGCATAACCAATGCCCAAGTCACCATTTGTAGTCTTTTGATGGTGGCTTCTGCGAGACCATTTTGTGTATGCACATGGGGTACGGGATGTTCTACATCAATCCCGATTTACATATAATAATCATAAAATGATTTTGATGTGAACTCTCCAGCGTTATCAAGCCTTATAAACTTGATAAGATGATCGGGGTGGTGAGCCCTTAAATGTATGACTTGTGCTAGGAGTTTTGCAAAGGCAACATTTTCTGTGGATAATAGTGCGACATGGGGCTAGCCTGTCGAAGCATCTACCAGAACCATAAAATATCAAAATGATCCGCATTCTGGATGAATAGGTCCACAAATATCACCTTGGATTCTTTGTAAGAATGGGATGTTTTGCTTTGTATCTATAGCGTAGGAAGGTCTCGATCCTGTTTTTGCTAAAGAGCAGGCTTTGCAAAATGAGTGATGTGCCTTTGAGATAGATATTGAGGCGGAGTGAGATGTAGGTAATGTATCTTGTGCTTCAAAAGTTATTAGCTGCACGTGTGCAGTAATAGTACCAACATTGGGCAGTGCATCGTGTTTATATCCCACTTTATGAGTCACTCAAAAGAAAGGATGTACGTGTGAGTTTTTCAAAATACGGGTCATCATGTCACGACCATAATGTCCAAGACGATCATGCCAACGCCTGTATGAGTCATTTTCACATAGTTCGTTATTGGTGATGGCATAAGATTCAATATTCTGTATAGTGGTGAGGCATAACCCACTAGATTGACTCATTAGTTTCTCTAAGATGCGTTTTCTTCCACATTTATTAGAGGTAATATATATATATATATATATATATATATATATATATATATATATATATATATATATATATATATATATATATATATATATATTCCTTTCCATTCT
>BMAC01001159.1:9651-50095 GCA_014905375.1 Phtheirospermum japonicum | reverse complement strand
ACTATTAATTGTATTGATTATTCCGAATAAAACTCTAAACATTGTCTTTCTCTAATTCCTCAGTAATTATGTCTAAGAATCCTCTTTCCTCGATCCTTGACCAAAATAAACTCACTGGCCCAAACTTTCTGGATTGGATCCGGAATTTGAAATTGGTGCTCACTGTTGATGAGCGTCTCTTTGTGCTAACTGAGAGACCCCCTTCTGAACCCCTCCCTGATGATGCCACTGATGCTCAACGTGCCGAGCTTGAGCGATGGAAGAAAGATGACGTACATGCGAAGTGCTATATGATAGCATCCATGGTCCCTGAACTTGCAAGGAAGTATGAGTCTTTCGCTCATGCAGCCGACATCAAGGAGAACCTTGAGTCGATGTATAGTGAGAATACTCGGGCGTCTAGGTACGCAGCGACGAAGGAGTTAGTCGCCTTGAGATTGCGCGAAGGGGCTTCGGTCCACGAGCACGTTCTCAAGATGATAACGCTCATTGAGAAGCTGGTGAACTTAGACGTGGTACTTTCTTCTGAGTTGCAGGTGGATTTGATCCTACTGTCTCTTCCAAGTTCCTATGAACAGTTCATAGTGAACTTTAACATGAACAAACTCGATCCTACCTTGGATGTGATGCTGAACATGTTAGTCAGCTATGAGGCAACCATCAAGAAGGAGAAATCTGTTCCCCTTACTTCTCCTTCTGGAAAGAAGAGTTCTTTCTCGAAGAAACGGAAAAGTTCCGTTCCGAGCAAACATTTTGTGAAGGGTGGCTCAAGTGGATAAAAGAGTGGCAAAGTCATCAAGCAAGTTGGTGACGTTTGTCACCATTGTGGAAAACCGGGCCACTGGCGCCATAACTGCAAAGAATATCTTGACCAGAAGCGTTCTGAGAAAGATATGTATTTCATTGAAGTAAACTTGTCCGTTGATTCTTCATCTTGGGTATTGGATACCGGCTGTGGCTCACATCTTTGTAATGATATGCAGCTAATGGCAAGAAGCCAAAAACTTGATTTAGGTGAGACCTACCTGAGGATGGGCAACAGAGCAAGAGTTGCTGCCGATACTATTGGGACTGTTTACCTTTCTTAATGAAATACCGATTAACACTATTTCAGCAAAACGTAAAAATGATAGTCTAAACCCGGCACAACTTTGGCACGCTAGATTAGGTCATATTTCCTTCAGAAGGATGAACGAGTTCGCTCGTGATGGATTGTTCTCCTTGGAGGATGTGAAGTCACTTGGGACTTGCGAGTCTTGTCTTAAAGGAAAGATGACCAAGTCGCCTTATAAAGGACAGATGGAACGTGCTGAAGGTCTATTGGATTTGATCCAYACAGACGTTTGTGGCCCACTAAGTGTTAGTGCTAGGGGTGGTTATAGCTACTTCGTCACCTTTACCGATGATTACTCTAGGTACGGGTTTGTGTACTTAATGAAGTACAATTCTGAAACTTTTGAAAGGTTCAAAGATTTTAGACACGAAGTAGAAAACCAACTCGGGCGACGTATTAAGAAACTACGATCTGATCGTGGTGGAGAGTACTTGAGCGCCGAATTTATAGACTACTTAAAAGAGAATGAGATTCTCTCTCAGTGGACTCCTCCTGGAACTCCTCAATTGAACGGAGTTTCCTAGCGTCGRAATCGAACTTTGTTGGACATGGTTCGATCTATRATGGGATTCACTGAATTACCGGCATACTTATGGGGTCATGCACTCCTGACTGCCGTATATTTGCTGAATAGGGTTARCACCAAAGCAGTTAACTCCACTCCATATGAACTTTGGCATTCTCGAAAACCCAGTTTTAAACATATTAAGATATGGGGTTGCCCCGCTTATGTGAAGCGGTTGATGGGAGATAAATTGGATAGTCGATCCRATTTATGCTATTTTRTGGGGTATCCCCAAGAWTMAATGGGWTACGAATTYTACTTTKTTTCTRAAGCAAAAGTGTTCGTTTCAAGAAATGCCACTTTCCTTGAGAAGGAATTTCTATTGGATAGAAAAGGCAGCATGGTAGAACTCGAAGAAGTTCGAGAACCACAAACCGAAGTTCAAGCACATGAGAATGAACAAATTCAACAAACCACTAATATACCTCCTGAACCATCGGTGCGACGATCCGAAAGAGTTCGGAAAGTACCCGATAGATTATTCCTAGTAGATGAGGTTGATCAAGGATCCGATCCTAGAACCTACATCGAAGCTGTATCTGATACAGACCAGGGACATTGGCTGGAAGCCATGAAATCCGAAATGGGCTCCATGTACTCCAACAAGGTATGGACCTTGGTAGATCCACCCGAGGGAATCGTTCCCATAGGCTGCAAGTGGATTTATAAAAGAAAAATTGGAGTTGATGGAAAGGTAGCGACCTATAAAGCTAGACTGGTTGCAAAAGGGTATACTCAGAAGCAAGGCGTTGATTATGAGGAAACTTTTTCACCAGTCGCGATGCTTAAGTCCATTAGGATTTTGCTGGCCATTTCTGCGTATTATGACTACGAGATATGGCAAATGGATGTGAAGACCGCCTTCCTAAATGGTAACATTGAGGAAGAAATCTATATGGCGCAGCCGGAAGGCTTCATATCCACTGGAGAGGAGCAAAAGGTTTGCAAGCTCCAGCGATCCATTTACTCGAGCCTATACTGGTTCGCTAGTATAAGTGCTGAAGTAGGAAAAGTGGATAGAGTTTTTTGTATCATATCATCTTTCGTGATTTGCTTTCCACAGAAGGTAAGACGTGCTTTTAGGCACAACATGTCCTTGTTGAAGTCATTGACCCTTTTATAGTCAAGTAAGCGGATTTCATTCCACTAAATGGTCAATTCTGGAAGCAAAGTGTCATGTATGTTTCCAAAACGCCCCTTAAGAGCATCCCACAGTTCTTTGGGTGTCTTCAACTGAAGGTACTCCCAGTGTAAGCTTGGGTCAATATGTCGCCGCAAAAACATTAGGTCATTGGCTTTAATTTTATGAGACGGATCTTTGTCTGTTGGATCGGTGGATGGTATGATTGTGGATGTAAAATCCTTTCCCATGAAAGTAGTTTCCACATCAAAAACCCAACGATAGTATTCAAGTCCTTCTGAGTCCAATATTTCAAATTTGGGACGAGTGGGTTCAACCATCTGTAATAAAATAAGATTGGAGATATATGAATTACGTAATTGTAATGATTTACAATTTTTTATTTCAAGAATATGAATTAGATTCCAAGATCGTAGGCCACATATCACGTTTTTCGATACTTTGTGAAAATACTTTTATCACATAACTTATATTGCTCATGAATTTTCGTTATCACGAAAATAAACACACAAATATGATCAAATTATTTACCAGGAAAATAATAATAATAATAATAATAATAATAATAATAATAATAATAATGAAGATATAATCACATATGATGCATTTAAAAAATTTTAATTTAGTAATTAAAAGCAACAGATAAAGAAACTGATATTAAAAGAAGTTAAATCTAGACAAGAAATACAAGCAGCGCAATGATGAAAAGTTGTGCATAAGGAACAATGGTCCCAGAAGACCCAGGTTCAATCCTGACCAAGTGCTTGTCATTATGATCAAAAGAATGTATGATTTACCAAATATCACATACAACAAAAGGTTCGGGCATATTATTAAACTAGATCATCATAGCAAACGAACTAAGTGCACAGATAACAAAGCAATGTAGCATGCAATTGTACAGTTACAACAATAATAACCATTAAGTAAGATCAATACATAATATATCAACATAAAAAGCATTAAGACTAGTATCAAGATGCAATGACGAACTAACATGAGTTGATGGATATGAAAAAATATATATAATATTTGACACAATGTAAAAAAAAAATAGAATAAAACATTATGCTGTGAATCAAAGTGCATGTACCACATTTAGTAATGTAGTCAAAGTTTGTAATATTATGTAATAACAAATGGTAGAACTTCTTTCAATAATTGAATAAAAGTGGAACAAGCACTATACAAATGACACAGAGAGCATGCATAAGGCTATAATTTTAGGGTTATTGGGATTGAGTTTGTTTTATAATCAGAGATTTTAGAATTTTAATGAAATTGAGTATGAAATTATTATTTCACCAATATAATGGAAAAAAATCTTTACATTTAGCATGCTGTCATGAGCTCGCCCACTTGATCGGGGCGAAGCAGCGGAACTTTGCCCGTGCGGCGCTAGGATGATCGCGTTGGTCGTGTTGTCGATCGATGAATAAATCTCGACTAGCCTACTTAATATGAATAAGCAAGATGGAAATAAAAAAAAGAGAACGAGAACTTTGAACAAGAGAGTTTGGAGAATAATAATTGTATTAAACTCCGAGAAATCTCGTGATAATTTTACAATAGGACGAGTAATCTATTTATAGTACACTAAACGCCTAGGGTTGGGGCTGATTTCTCTTTCTCCAAGCAACCGACTCTCCTACAACGATTATGTACAAAACCCTACCCTAAACTCTTGAAGGGTCTCCGCCCTCGCGAGCCAGTCCTAGCAAAGAGTTCGGCTCGTCCCCCGTCTCGGCCCACTTCACGGCTAACTGCTTGATTTTCCGGCCCATTCCTTCAAGGGTCTTAGCCCGTCTTGCATACCTCTTGCGCCATGTCCTGCGTATAGGTTCCCGCGTATAGGTTTCCATGCAACGTCCCTGTCGGCCCAGTCGTATAGCTCCTGAATCTTGAGATTGATCTCATCCAACCGCTTGTCCGTCGAAGCTACTTGATTTCCCACGTCGATGATCTCTCGGCGAAGAACCTCTCCTCCGATCGGCATCCCCCTGCCTTCTCGCTCGACGCTGTGCCGAGTAGCGGCGGCACCTCGAGTCACGGCACCTCAACCAAGCTGGGCTAACCCGGTCGAACAGCGGCCATCGCCCGAGGAAGAGTCCATAGCTAGGAAACTTCCTTGTAAACCCATTATTTACTTTCCTAGGTCGGTTAGGGTTTCTTAAGCGCGGATTTTCCACGACTTGTTAGTGGGCAGAATTTAGGGTTTTGTACATAGCCGTTGTAGGAGAGTCAGTTGCTTGGAGAAAGGGAAATCAGCCCCAACCCTAGGCGTTTAGTGTACTATAAATAGGTTACTCATCCTATTGTAAAATTATCACGAGATTTCTCGGAGTTTAATATAATTATTATTCTCCAAACTCTCTTGTTCAAAGTTCTCGTTCTCTTTTTCTCATTTCTATCTTGCTTCTTATTTCCATCTTGCTTATTCATATTAAGTAAGCTGATCGAGATGTATTCATTGATCGACAACACGACCGATGCGATCATCCCGACACCGCACGGGCAAGTTCCGCTACGTTGCCCCGATCAAATGGGCGAGCCCATGACAGTATGCTAAATGTAAAGATTTTTTGCCATTATATTGGTGAAATAATAATTTCATACTCAATTTCATTAAAATTCTCAAATCTCTGATTATAAAACAAACTCAATCCCAATAACCCTAAAATTATAGTATTTTTGCAATCAAATTCCTAAATCCCCAAATGCCTAATTACAAATAAATATCAATTGAGTTCCAATAAAATATTTCATAGTCTTTTTGCAATCAAACTCCTAAATCCTCAAAAACCTAATTACAAATAAATATCATTTGAGTTCTAATAAAATATTTCATAATGTTCCAACGACAAGTAAAAAGTGCATATCTGAAGTTTTTTTGTTGGGTTTTACTATTTTTGTTGGAATCGTTGGTCGGATTAAGCCCGTAAAAAATCCTAATAACAGAAGGCTTAGAAAAGTCGGAGAAGTCGAGAGAGCAGCGGGGTTTATTTTGGTTGGAATCGGATGGTCGGATTAAGCCCGTTTTCTAGAAGATCCTAATAAAAGAAGTTTTAGAAAAGTCAAAGAAAGAAACTGAGTTTTCCCGACGACCGACACTTAATCTCCGAGCACTTTCGGCTGCCGACGACCACTTTGCAAATTTTAAAAAGTTTGGTCTTATTTGCAACTTGAGAAAAGGTGATGCTTTTAAAGCATTTAAACCGTTGATACACATTTTAATGTGAAGTATTGCTTGTTAATATATATCAGGTAAAAATGGCGTTTGTTCCCTATGGAGATAGTGGGTTTTCAGTTAAATTCTCTAGCCGTACAGTGTTTAACCTGTTGAGAAACTTTGAAAGGAACTTTTGACGGAAAAAATCTAGAATTATTTAGGAGCTCGTGCTTTGTCTCATTAATGGAGAACAAAGAATTTTCAGGCAGCTTTTGACACAATTGGTGTGCCGTCGGGATAGTGACTGATGAGTCCAAAAAGTTGAACTACCAAATAAAGGGGGTACTAACCTCAAAATAGAGATCAGTGACCTAGATGGAACTTCAGATATACCACAGCGACCTCCAAAGTCTCCTGCGATCCTCCAAGCGACCTCACCGTTCCTGCAAAACAACGCCTAGAACGGGCCGGATTTCGAGCCCGTTAAGGCCCTCCGATGCTTAAGTTAATAAGCGAAAGTAACACTTCTTCTCTCTCAATAATGTCAATGTGCAAAAGATAGTAAAATGCGTAATAAGCCCTTAACCCTCAAAAAAGAAKCCGAAGGCTCCTTTTWTAGGGATAKGARAAGATCTCCAATATCTAGGGTTAMCTTTCATAATAAGAATTCCATTCACACTAGGATTCCACAATCGACTCTCAATTGGGACTCCTCATACATGGTAAGTTCCCATAAACAACAAACTTTTCTATCAATATCACAACGAGCCGGGGCATACAGCCCACCAGGCCTATAACAATTTACGTATATCAAATCCACAAACGGGCTCAAGTACTCAGCCCAAATTACAAGAGATCGCGACCTTATATGAAAAGTCATCCCCATACTACAGGTTGCTACTCTTCACAAATAGTCCACTCAAACCATCACAGCTCGCCCATCTCCCAGGGGCACACCCTCCCTAGGAAATGAGGTCGCTTTCCATAAATATTCACATTTATCACATAATTTCACGTATGATTATTTTAGTCCGTATCAACTAGTCCCCCATATTCTAGCTGATTGAGGTATGAAATCAGGTAGGACATGTAAACACAGAATTTCACACAAACAAAACATCAATATATTTTACTAAAGCTCGCATCAGAATCATCCGATTTCAACAAACCGAGCTATAACAGGTCGCAACACGTGCACGCGACCTGAAAGGTACCGAGCTCTCTTCTTAAGAAATAATCATAAGTCCCCAAGTATATCAACTTAGGTTGCACATGAGATGAATCATTACGAGCTCAATATACTTTTTCATAAAACGACCTGAAAATATCACGGTATCAGACGACCTCAATAATCCAAGACCGCAATCATAACAAAACCATAAAGTCAAAACACGCTTTTCCTCTTTCTGTCCCATCTTACTGACGCTTCATTAAATGCGGCCTGCCACGCGTCGCAATCTTAAAATCTCGGCATATAATAAGTTCAGTGGGCCCAAGAATTAATGGCCCAAAACATTCCCTTTCCAAACCCTAATTAATCCCGCTCCTATCTGTCACATCAGCTTTTCCGTCTCCCCATAAAAAACCTTTTCGCCTCCCCAACTTCACCATTTTACGCTATCTCAATTAAGATTTCCACCATTGTCGCTCTGCAAAAAAGCTCGCCAAATCGCAATTACTCAAGGATCCACCGTTAATTCGCCGCTTACCAGCGATCTATAAGCTCGTCAATATGTGTAAGTCCCCAAATTCTCTTTCAAATTTAATTATACTATCAAAATTTCAACTGCATCTGCTGAGTTATGCTTATTTACTGTGTTATCCCTCCCCCTGGATATATCTGACATGAAATAATCATTAGCAACATCCGACAATAACCCCTTAATTCAATCTATCTCTCCCAACTCCGATCTCGCTGAAAATCCCTTCATTATTGAACAAAGGCCAAAACCCTTAGCATTACCCTCCTTTGGCCTACGCGACGAGCCAGAGGGTGATGTTTCATGGGAAGAACTTCAAGCCCAAACCGTAACCAATAATCCCTCTGGTGGCCTCCCCCTTTTTAATCTTGAGGCTCCCCTTATCCCGGAAGGCATTCCCCTTCACGAATCAAGGAATCCCGCATCCTCCGCACACTTCCGAGAGAATCCTGTAACTGTAGATAAATCCCTTTTCCTTCGACGACCTGCCCTCATTATCCCTAACAACCAAGGAAGTGAAACATAACTATTGGCTACTTCCTGACACTAAAAAGCTGGAACATTTTAAACGTATCATCAACCTTCCTCCTACTGCCAAAATGGTTTTACCCGACAGCCCGCATGCCGACCCCATGCGACCTTATCCTAACCATATTACTCTATTTGATTCACTATTGGTAGCAGGATTTTGGTTCCCAGCTCATCCATTCTATGTTGAGATCTCTAATATGTATAATATATCACTTCTTCAACTAACTCCCAATTCCATGAAATACCTGGCCGGATACCTCTTACTCTGTAAATATTACAATGCCCGTGCCGACCCGGGTTTCTTTCATTTTTGTTTCCAAATAAAATTCCTTTTATATCTCCTATCGTTTAGGGCGACCTAAATTCCTCACTAGTCCCCCTAACAAAGTCCACGAATGGAAGAAAAAAATTTTCTTCATTCATAATACTGAAACTTGGCCTTTTATAACCGAGCTGAAAGATCGTACTCCCCCACAAATCAAACCAACAACCTCCAAGGAAAGCCCCCTGTTATATCAGAAATACTTTGACCAACTCGTGGAATGGAGCCGACATCCCTTCGACCTGGCTCTCATCACCAGATGCTCTGCCATATTTCGTTATGCGGGCATTGACTCTCGCCCGGTGGAGCCGGATCTTGTCATTTCTAACTCTGAATTCGGTGGGTATTGTAGGTTTTGCAATTATATTCATCCGTATGTATTAAAATGAAATTATAACATAATCTCCTTATTTTTCAGTTTCCTTCATCAATTCCTGCGCAGCTGTTCTCCCCGAAGAAAAGAAGAAGCAAGCTACCTCTTCCACAGCTCGCACCGTCCCTACCTCCAGCAATACCGATAAGACCACTCGATCAACACCTGAACCGGTCGACAACGAAGAGGAGGTACAGCTGATCCGTCGAGCTAAGAAGGGCAAGCGACCTCTGTCAGACGCCCCCAACAGTCCAAAAGCCCGAGGTCCAAAGGCCTGAAGTCCAAAGGCCCGAAGTCCAAGCCCTCCAAAAGAAAAAAAATGTCGTCTCCAGAAAGGACTGCCGACAGCCTCTGCTAGCACTGCGGGTTTCAGTAAGGTGCTAGCAAAACTTGATACAACCACCGACGTTGAAACTCTCCTCAGCGAGTAATTGCTTAAGCAGGTAAACCCATTGACCTCTCATCCTTAATCAATTTCACAAATACTGAACACTTACAAAATACCTTAATACAGATGAAACCTGTACTTGGCAAGTTCGCGGAGGAATTTATAGCTCGCTCAACAGGGTCCGATCTGCAGCAAACTGTTGACGAGCTAACAACCTGAGCTGAACAGCAGACCAAGCAGCTATCTTTGACACAGGGGGAGCTAGACAAAGCGCTCCAAAGGGTGAAGGCACGTGACGAAAGGCTGGCAGTTTCCATCAGTCAGATCAATAGTCTGAAGGATGAGACGGCACGCCTGAACGGCGAGCTGATGAAAAAGGCTGAGGAGTTCGCGCAACAGAGTGAAGAGCTCGCTCAAAGAACTGAGGAGCTCGCTCTTCAGCAGCAAAAACACTCCGAGCTCCTCAAGACGGCCCGTGAAGAAGGCATTGCGGAAGGTCAGAGAACATTCCTCCTTAGTGAAAACGGCCGAAAGTTCATCGATGCGTACCGTCAAGAGCTCATCCAGGCCTACGAAAAATCATCAATATACTTCGGTCTAATGGCTCGTGGTGCTGCCGAATGGGTTGTTGAGACTGCTAAAATCGTCAAGGAAGAGGTGGCCGAGTTGAACGTCACATACACTCCGGACGCTAAGGCCATCATTGACAAAATGACCCCATTCAGATTTTTCATAGGTGACTGGAAACAGTCCATCCATGCGAAGTGGTGGCTACGTTGTCAGAGTCAAGCAACCCTGACCGCGGGAGTATATGGCGAGCTACAAATGCCTCTGGAGGACCTACTCCCTGAGCCCGCACCCGAGTCTATGCCGGAATCTGACTGCACTATTATTACAACCCCCGAGCCCGCGCCCTCAAGTCTTACCCCTGTGCCTGAAAAGACTGCTAAAAACCCTTAATAGCTTTCAGCCCGCTGTTTATGTACTCAGACACTCTTATTTGAATTCAAACACAATCAATATATCACTATTTGTAAGCACTCTCAAGTCAATCATAATATCTTATATCAAACAAAAAGTATATTAGCTCGTCACATGATCATTCCAGCTCGCCATGAGCGTCATCATATTAGCTCGCCATGAGCGTCATCATATTAGCTCGCCATGAGCGTAATTACTGTCACACAATCACAAAATACACAATAACTTTCAACTTATTAACACGAAAAAGATATTAGGGTATACTTTCATCGCAACCACATGTAAACATAATCTCATTCAAAATATCAAGAGTTATATATTCTGGCAGGATTTATCCTTTGCCCGTTTCACAAGTATTTGTAAAACTCCATCATAAAAAACTTCACATAACTTTATTCATTGTATTAATAAACTCTCTGAACAACTCGCCTGGTCGGGAGAAGTGCCCTCCGGTCCAGAGTTACCTTCTCCCGCACCATATGTACTTACAAAAATACCAAATCTTTAAGGTCGCCAGGTCGGGAGAGGTGCCCTCCGGTCCAGAGTTACCTTCTCCCACCCAAAAAAAATATAAAAAATCACAACTCATAATCCATTCCCAGGTCGAGAGAGGTGCCCTCCGGTCCAGAGTTACCCTCTCTCACCAAAAACGTACAACAACTTATTCGTTCAACCACAATCACCAGGTCGGGAGAGGTACCCTCCGGTCCAGAGTTACCCTCTCCCACCCCAAACAACAACTTTCAACATAAATCCCGAGGTCGGAGAGGTGCCCTCCGGTCTAGAGTTACCCTCTCCCACCCCAAACAACAACTTTCAACATAAATCCCGAGGTCGGGAGAGGTGCCCTTCGGACAACAACTTTTCCTTTCGACGAGCTTCGTGCGGGAGAAGTGCCCTCCGGTCCAGAGTTACCTTCTCCCGCGCCCCATCTATGCATAATAGTTCTTCAAATGGCACACATTCCATCTTCGCGGTAAAACCTTTCCTTTCGTAGTCTCGAGGATGTATGCCCCTCCTCGCAACACTTTTATTACCTTGAATGGCCCAATCTAGTTCGGCTCTAATTTTTTGGTCGCCTTCAAGGCATCAGCTCTCTTCCAAACCAAATCACCGACCTGAAAACGACAGTTTTTAACATGTTTATTAAAGGCAGCCTGCACTCGCTGTTTATAATGTTCCACCCGAGCTGTAGCTTTATCCCGTATCTCATCAATCGTTTCAATTGCTCCGCGAGCTAGCCTTTCATTTTCTTCCACATTGAACGCTAATAGTCGCTGTAATTCTCCAACTATCTCAGCAGGAATGACCGCGTCCATTCCATAACTCAAGCTAAACGGCGTTTCCCCCGTGGTAGTTCGGGGAGTCGTTCGATAGGCCCAGAGGACCGACGCGAGTCTTCCCAGAGTCCACCTGCTTTCTCCAATCGTAGCTTAAGTCCCTGCACAATTATTCGATTAGTGACTTCAACCTGTCCATTAGCTTGTGGATGCGCCACAGAAGCAAAACGTTGCTTCATCCCCATATCCTTGCACCACTTCTGCATCTTTCGCCCATTAAACTGGGTCCCATTGTCCGAGACTAAAATTCGCGGTACTCCAAACCTGCAAAATATATTATCAAGAAGAGAATCCATTATGTGCTGTTCGGTAGTTCCCGTGACGGCCTCAGCTTCCACCCACTTGGTGAAATAATCAATGGCCACCACCAAATATTCCTTATTACTCGGGGTCCTTGGAAAAGGACCCACAATATCAATCCCCCATTGCGCAAACGGGCAAGGCGAGCTCATCACCATCATCTCCTCGGCTGGTATATGAATAATCGAACCATGCTTTTGGCACTTCTCACAAGTTCGGACTAGCTCGCTAGCCATAGCCTTCATCCCAGGCCAAAAGAAACCTGCTCGCAATGTTATGTTCATCAATGCCTTCCCCTTCTCATGATCACCACAGTATCCCTCATGTATCTCTTTTAGCACCTCTATCCCACGGTCTTTTGCCATACATTTCAGAAGAGGTCCAAATCGCGACCTCTTATACAATTCATCATTTATCACACAGAAGCGAGCTGCGACTCTAGTGTCCTTTGTGTTTAATCTCTCCACACTTTCTTGTGCTTTGAGCAGAACATCCCAAATGGGTCTACGCCAGTCATCCCTATCCTCGATCTCCAGGACCTCTACTCCTCTTTCAATACTGCTACCATCCAACTGCATCAACGTGACTTTTCGAGTATCACAAGTCATTAATGCTCCTGCTATTCGGGCGAGCTGATCTGCCCGTGTATTTTCAGCTCGCGGTAAATGTTCCAACGTGAACTCTTCAAAGCGAGCTGCTTCCTCTCGCAATTTACCCAAATACATTGTCATACGCTCTTCTCTGGTTTCAAAAGGACCATCGAATTTCCGAACTACTAGTTGGGAATCAGTATACGCCCATAATCTCCGAGCTCCCAACTCGCTAGCCATCTTGATCCCCTGTAACACAGCCTCGTACTCAGCTTCATTATTGGATGCCTTATACCCCAACTTAATTGAAAACTTCAAATTCTCTCCTTCCGGGCTAGTTAATACGATGCCTAACCCTGCCCCTGACGCCATGGTCGAACCATCAGTATACAAAGTCCATGCCTTTAGCTCTATCTCTTCATCGACCTGTTTTGTCATCTCTTGCAAGAAGTCCGCTAATACTTGTGCTTTGATAGCGGTCCTGGGCTCATACACCACGTCATACTCACTCAGCTCCACTGCCCACTTCACCAAATGCCCAGACACATTTGGATTGCCCAAAACTTGTTTCAAAGACAAGTTGGTACGCACCCTCACTCTATGGCTCAGAAAATAAGGTCGCAGCTTTCTTGCTGTGGTAACTAATGCGAAACCTCCTTTCTCGAGCTCGGTGTACTTCAACTCAGCACCCCGCAACATCCTGCTAATATAGTAGATGGGTTTTTGCACGCCTTCCTCCTCTCTTATCAATACCGAACTCACAGCGACTTCACCCACCGACACGTATAAAATTAGCTCTTCTCCTGGCATGGGTTTAGTCAGCAGCGGTGTTTCTGCTAAATACTTTTTCAAATCCTCAAAGGCTTCTGCTGCTTCCTTCGTCCACTCAAATCGAGATCCCTTTCGAAGCGCCCTGAAAAAAGGGACACCTCGCTCCGCCGACCTGGAAATAAAACGGCTAAGGCCTGCCATCCGACCTGGTAATATCTGTACTTCTCGCACGGTGCGGGGATGAGGCATCTCTATAACAGCTCGCACCTTCTCAGGATTGACTTCGATTCCCCTCTCTGTTACCATATACCCCAAGAACTTCCCCGATCTCACACCGAACGCACACTTCTTCGGATTGAGCTTCATCCCGTACTGTCGTAATATGAGAAATGTCTTCTTCAAGTCGTCTACATGCGTTTCGGCTCGCCTGCTCTTAACCAGCATGTCATCAACATAGACCTCCATGGTAGACCCCAATAGGTCCTTAAACATACGATCCACTAACCTCTGGTAAGTCGCCCCCGCATTTTTTAACCCAAAAGGCATGGATACAAAACAATATGTACCAGTGGAAGTGAAGAAACTCACTTTAGGCTGATCTTCCTTGGCAAGAGGTATCTGATGGTATCCCTGCGAAACATCCATCATACTCAACAACTCGCACCCAGAGGTAGAGTCCACCAATTGATCAATTCTTGGCAAAGGATAATGATCCTTAGGACAGGCCTTGTTCAAATCTCGAAAATCTATGCACATCCTCCACTTTTGCTCCAGCTTTGGTACCATCACCACATTGGACAAGTACTTAGGGAACTAAATCTCCCTGATATGTCCATCTTTTAACAGCTTCTGTACTTCCTCCTCAATGATCTTATCGAGTTCGGGTCCGAAATGCCTCCTTTTTTGTTTTACAGGTCTAACCTCTGGGTCCACATTCAAATGATGTCGCGCGATCTCTGGTGATACCCCAGTCAACTCTTTCTCCCCAAACGCAAATATATCTCAAAATTCTCTCAACAAGCTAACCATCTCGTCTTTTAATGTTTCAGATAACAAGGTACCTATCTTCGTAGTATACTCTGGCCGGTCCTCCTCTAAGGAGATCTCCATTAACTCTTCATTCGGCTGGACAGAGGTCTCTTGTTCTTTTAGCTTTTTTGCGCTAAGTATCCCTTCCGGCCGATCACCATCTCTCTCTCGCTTGTTCTCCATCAACCCCCTTCTGACCGCCATTTGGTAACAAGACCTCGCGACCTGTTGTTCAGCGATGACCTCCCCTACCTTGTCACCTACCGAATATTTCATGCTCATGTGATAGGTCGATGTCACAGTCTGAAATGCATTAAGAGCAGGTCGTCCCAATATTGCATTGTAGGCCAACCTCCCTCGGATGATCAAAAACTTCAAGTCTTTATTCATTAGGCTCACGCCCTTTCCCAACACTACCTGTAACGTTATCTCGCCTTCTGTATTTACCTGTGCCCCATTGAACGCATATATGGGTGTATTCACAGATCGCATCCTCTTATCCACCTCCATATTCTCAAGACAATCTGTATAGATAATGTTTACCGAACTCCCATTGTCTACAAAGATCCTGCTAACTTTATAGCCCGCTATCCCTGCCTCAATCACCAGCGCGTCATTATGATCCTCCTGCAGCCCGCGCCTATCATTGGGGCCGAAAGATATGATTGGCCCCACCACATGTAGCTGCCTGCTAGCACTAGCGACCTCCCATGTTCTATTGCGAGCTGATTTTACATGCTTCTTGCGCGCATTATTAGAATCACCAACCGTTGGGCCCCCCCGAAATCATATTTATCCTCCCCTTACTTCCCCGGGGCCCTCCGAACTCCTGGTTTCTCTGACGCCCCTGTCTCGCGGCCTGCGCAGGAGGTGGTCCTCCCGGTGGGGGTGGAGGCAACGTCCTCCTCTGCTCACTCAGCTCCTTCTCTTTGTAGATTACCTCCTTCAGATGCCCTGCCTTTATAAGTCTCTCTATCTCCTCCTTGAGGTGTCTGCATTTTTTCGTGAAATGCCCGTAATTGTTATGATTGACAAAAAGAGACAGTTTTCGGATGTGTTGGGACGGGTGTGTGATCTTCCGGCCATTGTATTAGATCAGGTACTGAACGCTCCATGACACCAAACACCTTAGCTTGTGGTAAAGCCAGTGGTGTGAAATCCTCCTCCCTCCAGATTTTCATATTCGGCTCCTGTCTCGCACTGACCCCAGCATTTGAGGCCAAGAGTCCGCGTATACCTCTTCTATGCTCCCTCCTCGATTCTCTCTCGGGCGCTCTTTCCCTCGCGTTAGCGACCTCTCTACCGAAACGCAATCGATGTTCTTCCTCTTCCTCTTCTACCTGTATGTATTTATGGCATCTCGCGAGAACTTCATCGTACGTGCGAGCTTCTTTCTTTACCAGCGACCTCCGCAAATCTTCCCTCCTTAAACCTTGATGCAAAGCTCCAGCTTTTATCTTGTCCGTGGCGGTAGGGACCTCCAAAGTAGCATTGGTAAACCTATTAACATACTATTTCAGTGTCTCGTCAGGTCGCTGTACCATTGCGAAGAGCGACTGGGCTGTCTTCGCGCTCTGCCTGACGCTAGAGAACTGCTTCAGGAAGGCAGCTCGCAACACCTGATAACTCGTAATTTTACCGTTCGGGAGTTGGTAAAACCAATTCTGTGCAATCCCTCTCAAGGTGGACACAAAGGCTCGACATGCCACAGCCTCCGCATAGTTATGCATCATCCTCGCGTTTTCAAACAACTGCAAGTGTGCTACTGGATCAGTCGTTCCCCGGTACTGAAAATCTAACTCCTTATAATTTCGAGGCATCGCTGCGTGCATCATCTCTTCTGAAAAGGGRTGCCCTTCCTCCCCTTCCAACTTTTCTTCATCCATCCGCTTCTGCAATTTCAGCATGGCCTCCTGCAACTCTCTGAAGGCCTTAGTATGTTGTCCCACCTCGCTCTCTTCTCTTCTCTCCTTATGACCTCTGTCWYCTTTTCGCGACCTYCCCCRAGARCCAYTACTCGAGTCTGAGGTAGGGGTGTTGCTCCCACTATCATCCTTATGATGCTTGCGACCTCTACCCTTGTAACGATCTCGCCTTAGTTTTATTCCCCTCCGTGTGTGAACACGAGAATCTATGGATGAGGAGGAACTAGAGATATCTCCTTTCTTTCTCTTGTTAAGCCCCTTCTTCTTCTTCGCCTCCCCAACCATTGACTCGCCCTCTTTGTCACCGTTTAATTTCTCGCTCTTATCCTTCCCCTTTCTCAGCTCGCACTCCAAATATTTACGCAACTCCTCCTACTTTTCAATAGGTACGAAGTCCATAAGCCCCGCCAGAAATCCCTTCTTGCCTTGATCGGGTACCTCCTTCGAGGGGTTTCCCCCTCCTGTTGCCTCGGGGATCAATTTTTGTGGCTCTATCCCAGGATTCTTCTTCTCCACTTCTTCCGCTAGCCCCCTTCCATCTCGCTTTTTAGGAGAAGGTGGAGGCGTATTGCCCGCATCTCGAATCAGAGGACTCATGTGAGGGTACTCCTGCTCCTCCCCTGGGACATCTTTCCCGCCAAGATGCACAAATCTATTCTTTCTCTTCTTATTGTTGGACCCGGATCCGTATTCCAAAACTCTCGGTATTATGTTCTTCTCTTTCATGTTTCGTTTATGCAATCTCTCACGCCTTTCGCTCAAAGACTCGATGTTTCTCTTTCCCACAGACGGCACCAATTTGATGAGTCCAAAAAGTTGAACTACCAAATAAAGGGGGTACTAACCTCAAAATAGAGATCAGTGACCTAGATGGAACTTCAGATATACCACAGCGACCTCCAAAGTCTCCCGCGATCCTCCAAGCGACCTCACCGTTCCTGCAAAACAACGCCTAGAACGGGCCGGATTTCGAGCCCGTTAAGGCCCTCCGACGCTTAAGTTAATAAGCGAAAGTAACACTTCTTCTCTCTCAATCAATAATGTCAATGTGCAAAAGATAGTAAAATGCGTAATAAGCCCTTAACCCTCAAAAAAGAAGCCGAAGGCTCCTTTTATAGGGATAGGAGAAGATCTCCAATATCTAGGGTTACCTTTTCATAATAAGAAATTCCATTCACACTAGGATTCCACAATCGACTCTCAATTGGGACTCCTCATACATGGTAAGTTCCCATAAACAACAAACTTTTCTATCAATATCACAACGAGCCGGGGCATACAGCCCACCAGGCCCATAACAATTTACGTATATCAAATCCACAAACGGGCTCAAGTACTCAGCCCAAATTACAAAAGATCGCGACCCTATATGAAAAGTCATCCCCATACTACAGGTCGCTACTCTTCACAAATAGTCCACTCAAACCATCACAGCTCGCCCATCTCCCAGGGGCACACCCTCCCTAGGAAATGAGGTCGCTTTCCATAAATTTTCACATTTATCACATAATTTCACGTATGATTATTTTAGTCCGTATCAGTGACGGTAGCGAAGGAAAATTAGTTTTTCATTTGGTCGGGATGAAGATGAAGAACTTGTTGAGTTTGGCATTTGCTCTCATCACAGGGCTTGAGTTTGGGTGGATTCATCACAGGTATGAGTTTGAGTCAATTCCACCAGATCAACCTACATCATCGCATTTATTTGATGATGTTTTCGATAGAATGAAAAAGGTAAAATTGAAAGATTTAAAATATGGCTTATTAGAATCTGCAAAGAGTAAAAATGGCTAACGATACTTTTAAATTGTCACTTCTATATGTTCTGAATGGTGTGCTGCTCTCCAATTCACACCATGTAAGATTAGATAAAAATACATTCACGTGAGGATGATTTAGACACCTTCAACCAATATCCTTGGGTCGAGTCGCATTTGAGTTTTTATTGAATGAGGTTTGTACTCGCAAGAAGAATAAAATAGCTAAACATATCACAGATATGAGTAAGAAACTTTTGAGGATTGATGCTTATGGTTTCGCACACGCGTTATTGGTGTGGGCATATGAAGTGATATTGGTGCCAAATAGTGTCTGACTCATCTCAGAAAACCCCGAGGATTTTGCGTTAAAAACCTAAAACCATGTTGATGGTAAGTTCTCATAATATTTGTTGTTGTTAATATATAATTGGTAGCTATTTTAATTGGTAAACTTGTTTCCTGATATAATCTTGATTTTGTTAAGTACAAAGTGTCCATAAGGTTAGATCTAATTAAAAAAAAAAAAAAACTATTTCACTACTAAAACTACTTCATTGTTTTACTAACTTATGATAATTATGCAACACATAGAGGAGTTTTTTATTGATTCCATCCTCTGCGGGAGCAGACACGCCAGAAAAAGCTGAGAAAGAAAAGAAAGTGCAAATTTACTTTTGGTTATTCACATTTAGGCCCCCAACTTTTTTTCTTCACATAATAGTTTTATATCAATTTTTAAGTTCCGTTTCTGCAGTTTTTTAAAATTGCATTTTAGTCCCTGAATTTTCATAAAGTTCGATTTTTCATAATTCTCGATGCAAAAGACAACGGTATATGATACTAAATTAGCGCAATACTCGTGTGTAACATACGAGTTTAATAAAAATTAAATATATATAACATATTATCCACTATAAAATATGAGAAGTTGAAATAAGAAAAAATCAAACACTGAAGCAAAAAAATAAACTTATTTTAGTATTATAGGGTTGATGGGAGATGTTCTATCTAAAAATTTATTTTACCAGACATCAGTAGCTTCAAACTTGAATCATTGATGAATGCCATGATATCATTGTTGGAGAATGGAAAAGAAAAAGGTGCAGAGGAGGAAGAGCAAAATATGTAATGTTTGGAATTTCACAATGAAGTACATGCGGCGAGAAGCAAGAAGGAAGAAGAAGCGGATGCTAATGATGTATTCGAGAATGATGCTGAGAAAGAAGAAGAAGAGGAGTAGCTGATAAAGTAAATGTGGCGGTGAACGATGTCATCAATGGCGATCAAGTTGGTGTTGTCGGAGAATCTAGGAAAGAAGAAGGGAATGAAGGCGATGGAGTGGCGGACCCTACTGCTGGCGCTATTGCTTAATAAAGGATTGGTTCTACGACTGTCGTCACAAGCGATCAAGCTGCTGCTGCTGCTGGGGAATCTAAGAAAAAAGAAGAGAATGAAGCCGGAGGAGACCCTACTAATGGCGACATTGCTTGAAGGAAGAACCGGTTCTACGGCTGTCATCATGAGCGATCAAGCTGGTGCTATTGGGGGATTTGGGAAAGAAGAAGAGAAGGACGTCGGGGAGCGTCAGACCCTACTGCTGAAGATAATGCTCAAGAAAGAAAAAAAAGTAAATTTATGAATTGGTGGGAAGCTAACAACAAGATGGGACAATAAGTAAACAATAAACATCTTTTTTCCCAAAAAAAAATAGCCAAGGAAAATCAAATTTTTATCTAACATTTCTTTTAACATATATTTTAGTGATGCCTTATGTTTTTCGTTGTCTTATGATAAGAATTCGGTGGAGACGGGTTATTGGTTGGACAAGCTTCTCACACCAACAGGATGGCTTGACACTTTAGTAAGTTCTTGTTATATTGTTTCCCAAATGATCCAGATTGGCCCATATAACATATCTGCTGGGTCCATCTTACTCAGCCCACCACCGCCTGGAAAGCACTTTGAGGAGATTGGCCCATCTTATTCTGCCTGAAATGAGTCTCTAGAAGGCTATCAACTCGCTAGAGATAGGGTTAGAAGGAACGTTGTTAATTGACCTTCTAAATTTAATGATTATCATATGACTTCCTTTGCTTGTAGCGTGTTTTATTCGATTGATGGTAGTGAACCTAAGTCCTATTACGATGCTTGAAATTTGTGCATTCTGTTGAATGGTTAAATGCTATGAATGAGGAAATGAATTCTTTGCATGTTAACAATACGTGGATTCTTATGCCTAAATCTAACAATTGCTCGGTTGTTGATTGTAAGTGATTGTTTAAGGTCAAAGGGAGGGAATAGATTATACCGAAATCTTTGCTCTTGTTGTGAAGTTTACTATTGTTAGAATAATGCTTACGTTATGTGTTCAATTTAATTGTGAATTAAAATAAATGGACGTTAAGACTGCGTTTATGCATGGTGATTTAGATGAAAAATTATATATGCGTCAACCTGATGGTTTTGTTGACAAATCGAAGTTTGATCATGTATGTTTGCATAAGAAATCTTTGTATGGGTTGAAACAATCTCCTAGACAATGGAACAAATATGACGAGTGCATGCTTTCTTTAAAATTTCGAAAAAGTTCGTTTGATACTTGCTTGTATTTTAAAGTAGCTGCTAAGGTGCTTATTTTCTTGTTGATATATGTTGATGATATGCGGCTAATTAGTTCATGTATCAAGTCTATCGAGCATGTGCCAAATTGTCTAAGTGCTAAATTTGACGTGAAATATTTAAGAGATGCAAAAAGGATTCTTGGCATGAACATTATTAGAGACAGGAAATGTTCGACTATCCTTCTGAATCAGATTTCGTATGTTGAGAAGATTTTGAGTAATTTTTTAATGACGGATGCCCAATCGGTTAATGTTCCACTGGTTGGTCATTTCTTGCTTAGTAAACATCAGTCTTCCATTCATGAAGAAGATATTGCATACATGAAAAACGTACCTTATTCTAGTGTTATAGGTTCTGTTATGTATTTGATGGTTAGTAGTAGGCCCGATATTGCTTATTTTGTGAGTTGCTTGAGTAGGTATATGTCTGACCCCGGTGAGACTCATTGGGAAGCTGTTAAATGGTTGCTTCGTTATTTAAAATACTTTGTTAATCTTGATCTGAAATTTTCTAAGTCTGAAAATTGTGTTTTGAAATGATATGTGGACTCTAACTTATCTAATGATAGGGACAATAGAAAATCGACTACGTCTTATATGTTTACCTTATGTGGCTCGTGTATTAGTTGGAAATTGCAGTTACAACGTGTGGTTGCCTTGTCGGTTATCGAAGTCGAATATGTTGTGATAACTGAGGCGTTTAAAGAGACCATATAGCTAAAAAGTTTGCTTTTTGAAATTTGCATCCTAAGGGTGATGTCGTAGTATTTTTTGATAGCCAGTATCAATTGACTAAATATCTAATTTTTCATGATCGAACTAAACACATTGATGTGAAGTACCACTTTATCCGAGATGTGGTCGTAAAAGGTATAGTTCTTCTTGAAAAAATTCCTTTTGAATCGAATCTTGCTAATATGGGAACTAAGTGTTTGCTCGTTGAGAAATCTGAGTCTTGCTTTGAAGCCCTTAATTTTGATTCTCGTGTTTAGGCCTTGGAGGTAAGTGAGGTAAGGAGTATTTACACTTTTTTTTTTGATATCTGTACTAAGTTTGCTGTTGAGATTTTTTTGTTTGTTCGGGTACCAGGAAGGCAATGATGAGATCCCATGGTTCCTAGCAACAAATCAGCATCTTGGCTTGTTTTGGGCAAAGGTGGAGATTGTTATATTGTGGCCCAAATGATCCAGATTAGCCCATGTAGCATTTCTGCCAGGCCCCATCTTACTCAACCCACCACATGGACAGCACCCTGAGGAGAACCCAACCGCTGATCCATTGTGGGCTGATCTTGACCGTCCAACGCATGTTCTTCGATCTGGACCCTTGATTCCCAAATACATAAGGGCATCCTCTCCTAAACTCTAATTCATTCAGCCCCCCTTCTCTGTTTTTATCCTCTCGTCTGAAATAGAGGACCATTACGATGAAATCGGCGATTCTCTCTCTCTCTTTTTCCAGCCCGTATTAAAAGAGACCCTATTTAGTTTATATTGAGTGAGCGGCGATCTTTGAGCGATTCCTTTGTGGGCATTCGGTTTTGTTTAGTGTTGGTAACAGTCAGTTTTCTCCATGTTTATATCCGAGGGTACTGCGGTGGTATTGGGGTTTTATGGAAGCTGCTTCCGGTGGCGGCAGACTGAGCACCGTCCCGTATCATCACGGCCAAGGTCTCCGGTTTGTTGACAAAATAGGACCACGAATGGATATCTGAGCCGGATCTCCTTCTATCCTATCTCGGGGCTACCAATCCGATCTACCGTGAGACGGCACACAACTGGTGAACTTTGGTGAGTCTAGCAAAAAACTATAATATTAATGATGTTCCTACTATCTTGTTCGATTCACATGGTACAATATGATAAATTGTTGTTGTCAAAATGAAATAGGGATAGTTGCAAAACCACCTCTAAAGTTTAGCCTTGTAACAAAAAACTCTACTTTATTTCAAAATTATAGATACAGGTTTAAGTTTGTATTGACCTAACAAATTTATACACTCTCTTGAGTCTGCAACTTCAAAAGGAGAAACATGTGTCAGTGCCCAGTATTCGTAAATTTTAAAGAAAGATACCCAGTTCTTATTTATCTTTTTGTAGTTAAGATAAACTTCAGGGGTATTTAATCCATAAAATTGTTTCTTCATTTTAGTCTATTCATTATTTCAAGGTATAATTACAAAAATAACCCATGATTTTTGGTGTATTAAAAAAATGTGTTAAAATTTACAACCCCCGAGGTCTGATTCACTCTTAATTTAAAATTGGTAATTATAGTATTTTAATAAATGTAAGGGGGGTTTGGAAACTTATTTTCTTATGAATGAGAAAAATGAAAGTCAGAATAAAATTCCAAAGGATTTTTTGTAATTTTATAAACTTTTTTGGTTATTTCATAATTACTTAGTCCAGACCTCATGGCTATTTACAAACTACTTTCATATTTTCATTGCTCGAAAGCATATTGCATACATTGGTATGAGTTCCCTGTTATAAGTATGAGGCAAGCATGTGCACATAATGTAAATTAACTTCAGAATGTTAATTACCGGAATAAAATGTTCTCTATGAATGGATTTAACGTGTAAGAAACCAGATGCAAGAATTTAAGAGATGTGTTTATCTGCAATAGGATCACAAAGAATGACTCCATTAATGTGCGTCTTTGAGTTGGATAATATTTCCAATTATATAATAACAAATAGTTGCGAAAATAATTTTTCAGCACTAGAGTTTTTGATGGGGCTTATATTACACACTTCTTTTAAAAGCATAATGAGTTTGGTTATTCAGATTTTTCCACTGTGCTAATTGACAATGGCATGTGTTGTGATTTTTAGATACATAAAAGTGTCTTAGAATTTATCCATTAATGTTGTATTCAGAATTTTATCTTACACTGTATTCTGGTGTCGCTCGTCAGATATTTTGTATGATTGGTTTCGAATACTATCTTCATTTACTGCATAGCAAATTGAGAATGTCTGCAAACACTATAAATACCAAGTGATGGTGGCCTTATTTATTAGTATGAGGTTAATAAAGTGTGTGGTGTTTATGAGGTTAACCTCATACTAATTTAATGTAGTTTTTTCTTTATATTTTCATATAGATTAATAATCTTTATGAATCGTTGGACGGATGTGTATCAGCGTTGGAAAAGTTGAAAGAAGTAGAGGCGCCTAAGAATGTGGATACTACTATTGAGCCTTTGTTTTTGAGAGTTGTTGTAAACTCATTTTCTTTTTGTACTCTGGCTGCTTTTGGATAGCATTGACATCCCATACACTGTAAAGTGGGAAACACATTTCATTAACATGATGTGGTTTTCATTGTGTGAACTGTGAAATAAATTATGATTATGCAACTTAAGATGTTATAATTAGATTTTTCTTCGCTTATCTTTTGTTTTTTTATGTTTATATATTTTCTGTCAAGTGATGTATCATATATTTGATGCAGTGAATATAAACTTTTCTTCTATAGAATCGGCTCAGGTGCTTCTCGCATCTGCTATTCGTTTGCTAATCTTGGACCAGTAGTTGATGGCAGTTGGATGTAGCAGCGTTGGCAACGAAGGTATATGGAGATGCTATGTGGCGAGGGAGAGGCTTCCCCGTTGTTACTATTTCTTTTTTCATTCTCTCTTTTTTCCTTTTGTTACTATTTCCATTTCAGCATTTTAATTTATTTGTCCTTTCATTTTCTATTTTTGGGTTATAAGTTCATATGTTTAATCTTTGTGATTGAAAGTGAAGCACCCCGAACCCCTAAGAGGGCTCAATTTACAACTGTTTCGTAAACATATAATAATTTAAATTTGAAAATATATGGTTTGGAAGATGTTTAAATAAGATGCAAGTACGGTTTTACTCGAGTTAACCAAAAGAAATCTTGATTAAAAATATTTGTAGAATCATGTACCGGCTAAATAAGTTGTGGTAATTTATCAGGACACCTAAGATTTGTAATATAATAGGTGAGTTGAAAATTAGTGGGTGACACTGTAAACAGTTGTACTAATTGAACATCGTTACAAAACGTAAGTAAATATCATAACATTATCAATTCACAACCTTATTCGTGTATCACATGCCACCAGTCTACTCGCGAAGCAGTTGTATCCATGTCTCACGCACCATCGATATTGGCCATATTCATATAACACACATAACGATCATACTCATTCATAAAGAATTTCATTTCGTGAAATAATTGAGCAGCTTTTGTCGCTCCATGCCCGCAGGTGCAGAGAAATCGTCGCTGTCTCGGCTGTGCTACCGAAAATGCCCGCAGGTGCAGAGAAATCGTCGCTGTCTCGGCTGTGCTACCGAAAACTCTGGGAAAGTCGGAATAGGAGAGCACTCATCTTGGAGTGAGCTTACTACTTAAATGCTTTCAGCAGTTATTCGCTCCGCACTTGGCTACCCATCGTTTATCGTGGGCACGTTAACTGATACACCAGAAGCTTTTTTGATGTCTAGGACTAGGGCTATGTTGGAGCAGGTCTGAGATCAATAGTAGCTTTCAATTCAACAATAGTATAATAGTACAACGCACTTACAAATATCATTACCCACGTGTACAATTTAAGTAGTAGTGTTTCATTGTACAAAATTCAATTCGATCAATCAAGCTCAACTTGCACCACCTAATAATATATGTCGTTCTTAGGAGTTAGAGATCAAGGAATATAAGTCTTAGTTGCTACGACCTAAAATAACTCCAAATATCTAACGAGATCTTCTCTAATTTCATCTAAAATTCTAGTTAGGAACCTAATGCTAAGAGCATCTCCTCTACAACAATGTTGAAAGTGAAAATATTGACACATGAAATAAAAATAATTATGCGGCACATTAGAATAATTATGTGACACATTAAATGCTTGACATTGTCAAGAGTAATGTTAAATTTTAGACATTACTCTTGACAATGTTTACAATTAATTTTAAAGATATAATTCAATCATGTTATTTCTCTCTCTTTATTTTTTCTAAAAATAAATTAGCACATATATAACATTAACATTGATGCATTGAAGATTTTTTTTTATAAAATGCCAATGTCATTTGCAACATATGATCAATTAACACTATTGCATTGGAGATGATCTAATAGTTTTGTATTTTACCAAATTAGTCTTTCAACCTTTTAGTAACAAAGCATTAAAATAATATCATAAGAATATCGTAAGCAATATGAATAAAATATAATAATAATAATAATAATAATAATAATAATAATAATAGTGATCAAAGAATACTAAAAGTCTAATGAATTCCACATATAATCCTAATAACTACGGATACAGTTTAATCCAACAATCAATTATATATAACTCATACAAAGCAAACTAAGAAAATAATGAAAATAATGAAGCTAAGGCTAGACTCTTAAGGAACGAAAACTTAGTTTTTATTCTTTTACTTAATGGTCATGACTTTTAATATCTTCATATGGAACAACAAAATAAAAATCATTAAATTGTTATTCTTATTTTTAAGAGAGGTGAAATATTTGACTAAAAGCACGAAACAACCTAAAATCTTTTAATCTTTAACACAACGTTTAAAAAAAGAAACTCATGTTTTCAAGACAMACGGTATTCATGAAATAATACAAAATCTCACGACCAAATTATTACTCATGTCGAATTTTGAATGGACCGTAGCATAAAGGAAATTGGGTTATCATTGTCATTTAACTCACCAATATAAAACATACGCTATTTTTCTTTCTTTTGGGACAAAATAATAATAGTATAAATATTTCACTTCTAAATGATCGTTCACACTATCCATAATTATATCCATCGATCATACATCATCAAAAATATAGACAAGCACACCATAATCTTTATTAAGTACTCCTTCTGTTTTTTATTAAATATTATTTTAATATTTATATCTAAAATTAAGGAATATATAAATTTAATACATTCTTAACTAATTAATAATATTACTAATTAAACTTTCTTACCTCTTTACTAATAATTATCTTATTATCATAAATTTATTTTGTTTATTTAAATGAGTAGGGATAAAGTTAGAAAAAATGGGTAAAAGAAATTCTAAAATGACAATTAATTTGAAGGGATTTTTTTGTTGCCCTCCAATGTATGCGGGTTCTTACACATTGCTCCCTGAAGTATTTTTTGTTCCACTTTGCCCTCTGGTGTACAATGATTTTCGACGTTGCCCCCTAAACCTTTTTTGAATATTCCTTCTAGATTCCATCGACGGGCAGCTGAGGGGTAAAGTGAAAGAATCTTATAGTTTAGAGGGTAAAACGCAAAAAATCTTAAAGTTTGAGGGCAAAGTGCAAAAATCTTATAATTTGAATGATAAATTAAAATAATATTAATATTGAATTTTTATGTAAAAAGTAATATTTTTATTAAAAAATATAATTTATATCTCATATATATATATATATATATACATATATATATATATATATATATAATCGTGAAAGTATCATAATAATTAGTAATATAGTTACAAAGATATTATTAAAAATCTATATATCTTTGTAACTATATTATTAATTACTATGATATCATTTTACGATTATAAATCTAAATAATTTGTTAATAAATCTACAAAACCCCAAGAGGCAAAATTAAAACATAAATACTGTTAAATAATATCAAATAATTTTATTTAGTTTTAATAATTTATATAAATAAAATATTAAAACTTATAATTAAAATAAAAAAATATTTAATAAATATGAAAAATAAAAATAAACCAAAACATTGACAATATTATAAGATGAAATAGAAATTCATAGCTATAAGAAATCTATTATTAAATTCTTGAAACATATTAATTATATCTAGAAATAAATAAAAATATAAAAATCGATAGAAATATAATATAATATAAAATTGGATAGTAATAAAATCAATAACAAAAATATAAAAAATAATAACTAGATTCGAGATATTTATTTTATAAATTTTTGAATGAAAAATAAATAAATTCAAATAAGTAAAATATGAATAATGAGGCAACAAACACGAAGAAAATTGAAATTGGGCATAAAAACTTATATTTTCTTCCATAATCTTATTTTTGGACCAAACCAGTGATCATGGGACAAACTCAATAGAGTCACATCTTTCAATTTGTTTATACATGATTCGGCTAAGTCCCAGATGACGACCAAAACCTCTTTTTTTTTCATTTTCCAAATAATAGCTTAAAAATTATATTATCACTAAATTAGAGCATAAGAGAAAGGTAAATACTTTTATACATTTATTTGATTAAAATTTAAAACAAAAATTGTACGCGGGCATAAATAATAATAATAAATATAATTGCATAATATAAAGAATTCAATAAATTATTTTTAATTTTGTAACTAAATAATTATTTATGAACAATTGTATATTAATAAGTTATGAATAATTACTATGACTTTAAGTCTTGAACATGATAAATTCACACATAAATAACCCATACGTACAAAAACTTTTTTCTATTAAAGACTTTTCATATTTTATTAATCTCATATTTTAATATAATATTTTACATATTTATTTTTTATTTTTTGTCTTCATATCCAAATACTTTATAATAAAAATTCTCAGATTTTTTTGATTTTATATTTTAAATACTTTTTTTACATACTTAAATAGTTTTGAATTTTGAAATATTTTCATAAATTTTGTTTTAAGTTTATATTTTAATAATGTTTTCTAGCATATTTAAACTAATCTCTGATTTTATATTATATTTTCCATTTTTTAAAGTTTTATACATTCTTAACATAATTTTAGATTTTTAATATAAATCTTTAGTTTTTATAATTACAAATCAGATTATTTCTTTTGTCACATCTGCATTGAATTTGTCAAAAGTCAAAGTCATCATTTTGCATCAGAAATTAAAAGAATTCGGTGAACTTTCTTTATGTTTTTCGGCGAAATCGAGGTTAAATTACTATCTTTTGAAAGTTATTTGGTAAATTTGGCACCAAGTATATAGTCTATCAAGTTGCTACCACCCCTAGGTTACTGAGCCTATTTTGTAGGTTTGTTACTAAAGTATATATAAATTTTAATTCATTTATCTGATTTGTCAAATATTAACAAATTAATACATATTTTTAACACTAGTTTTAATCAAATTTGGATATATACATTTTTAAATCACTAATTTTAATCAATTTTAATAAATATACAAAATAACAAAAAACCAGAAATCTAATTTGGATAGTACATATTTTTTAAATCACTAATTTATCCAAAGGAAACGATTAATGAGTTTTCAATAAATATCAAAAATCAGAAATCTAAATAAATATTTAATTTTTTATTTAGTTCACGTGTTTTTAATAATAATAATAACAATAATAATAATAATATTATTGTTGTTATTATTATTATATAAAAGACTTGAATCATTTTTTATTAGTAAATGATTTTTTCCAAAATTATTATTTTGTAAATACCAAATGCGAAATACTTTTTTTAAAATATTAAAATTAACGAAATTAGATTGTAAATTATGCTATCATCTTGAATCTTGATAATACTAATAGTAGGTTTTAATTAGAACAAATACAAAAGTCAGTATACCTTATATTGATTTGTATATCTACGAAATCCAATTAAATTAAAATATAATAACACACATATGGGAAAAATGCATGAAATTAAAAAATATGATTTCTTTTTTCCTTTTTTTACGAATAACCAGCTGCCGTTAAATATAGCAAAATATTAATATAGATATTAAAACACACAAAAAATAAGGTGTTTTATTTTAAAAATATAAATAATTAATAAAGATAAAAGTGCTTTCCTTATATAATGAATAATAAAAATTCTTGTGAAAAGTTAATTATAATCAACGAAATTATTTATTGATGTTTCCATAAATATCAAAATAATAATAATAATAATGATACGACACTAAATATTTATCCTGGTATTTATGGTAAGCGACCTCATTTCTTGGAAGGAGCATTCATTCTGAGAGGTGGGCGAGCTGGTTTGTAGAGTAGCGACCTGAAGTATGAGGGAGAGCTCTCATATAGGTGGTGACCTCTTATGGTTTATTAGCTCGGCGTTATCTGGTAGCTCGGTAGTGGGCTTTGTAAATATTAGGTTCGAATGGGCTAATATGGATGGTATTGTGGGGTACCGACGAATTATATTTAAAGAATTATAGGCCCAGTCCTATTCTGGTAATTTAACTAGAGATCTAATATTTATGAGAACTTAGTATGTAGGAGAAATCCTAATTCTAAGTCGGTTATGATATTATGGTAGGAGAGGGTTCCCCTAGTTTGGGGAGCACTTCTCCTATCTATATAAAGAGTACTCAGGGTTTATGTTTGGGACAAGTTATTATTATTCAGAATTGAACTCTCAAAAATATCTCTCGCACTCTCTAACGTAAGTATCGGAGGACCTTCGCCAGGACCGTCCACCGCCTTGGCTGAAGGTGTTGTTCTGCAGGATCGATTAGATCGCCAGGAGGTTTTTTGGAAATCAATTGGATCGCTGAGACGCTATTCCATCACTATTCAGGTCACTGATCTCGGATTTGAGGTTAGTGCCACCTATTCTTGGTAACCAATGTTTTTGGTTTTATCAAGTGGCGCCGTTTGTGGGAATGAGGGACATCGAGTACTTGAGCAAAAGACGTGAGAATACACAATTTTTGTAGGTATAAAATCTACCTGAGCTGTAAATTTGAAAAATCATTTCTAACGTTTCAACCGTTGGATCACGTTAGAATGTTTACAAAACCTCAAAAACCTTTTGAATTACGTTTTGAACGGTGGAGATCGGATTCTGAGGTGCGAGGAAATATATATAAATTTTCGAATAAAACAGATTTTATTTTTAGGAAACTCTGTGCAGCGTTTTTCAAAATACGATTGTGCATAATAAAACAGTTGGATCAAGCTACAACTTTGATATATTGTTCCACACATATACAAGTTCATTCTGAACGGTAGAGGTCTGAATATGAGTTTGGAAAAATCCTATAACAAATCTTGAATAGAGTCGATCCTGTTTCCCAAAACTGTCTGTCTAGTTCTTTTAAAAGTTAAATTATGCACAATCTAACCGTTGGATGAAGTTGAATTCTGGATATAATATTTACGAGATATAGTGGTTAAATCTGAAGGGTGGTGGAGATCAAGTTTGAAGGTCTGTAGGCGCGAGAAAGAGTTGCGATGCTCGCATCTTACTTGTCGATTATTTTTATGATCATATATTAACGGACTGAGTGCAGATCTATTTGTTTAGTTCGTATTAATTTTGGTTTTTAAGGGTTACTCTATGTTTTGCCTGGAATTTAACCCGAGAATGGTCAATTCAAACGAACGCGATGAGGTCGCGTGTCCAAATATTCAAGGTTGATTTATTTTGTTGCTCGAAATCTAAGGCGATAAGGCCGCGTATCAACCAAACGCAACAAAATCACCTAAAATCAAGATAAGTATTTATTTTCTTTTATAATCAAAAATATGCGAATTGGGGTCATATGCCTTCCACCGTCGGTTTATCAACCCACCCTGAGTACGTCAATAATAGGTATAAACTGTGATGGTTTGATGTGTTTAAATGGGGATATGCGTATGGTTTGTTTGATTCTATATGGTTTGAAATTATGAAGATATGGATACGGTTTATTTGATTCTATATAATTATGGGGAAGCGCATAATAATGAAAAAGTTACTCTAATAAAGATAAGTAAGATGAGTCTTAGCTAAATATTAAGCGCTTATCAACTCCCAAGGTGCTTTACTGAGTAGGTTTATGAAAACACACTAAGAGTTGCTCATCCTTGCAAATTCCCGTATGAAACCACTGCACCGCCATACTTCAGTAAAGGGTAATAACCCACTCTTAGATTATCATTTTTGAGATCCAATTTTTGTATTAGAAATTAGACTCGTAGAGCTTTCTAATGGTATATAGTTTGTGCTTTAATTCATTACCAATAAAAACAGTTAAATTCTCAAAGTTAGTATATGTGCTGAAAACTCACGTGTCAGTTTTATTTGATCCTATATGGCTTAATGGTGATATGGTGTTTATGGTTATGGAAAAGGGTAGCACTTGATTTGAAATATGTTTGATTAACATATTCTTCATTTGTTTGGTTATGTGCTTGCGAATATGTTTGATTAACATATTATTTTATTCGGTTAGATTTACTCATTTGCCAACAAGGAAGAACAACAGGGGCTTACGTGTTGATTGATATGGGATTGATGTAGTTATAAAAAAAGAAAAAGGAGTTGCTGTTATTTGAGAATACTTTATATTTCGATTTATATGGTTCATGGTTTGAAAGTTACAGTCTAGCTCCACCTCCCCTTACAAAAAAATATTTTTGTCGTTTTGATGTGATATAAATAATAATTGCAGGTTAATTCAATAATTATTGGAGCGAGTAAGGTTGCGATACTCGGATGATATTTTATGTGATCATGCTAAGGGGTTTAGTGCAGGATTACCTATTTAGCTCGTATTAATTTTGGTCTTAAAGGGTTATGTGATGCTTGAAATCTTACCCGGGGATGATCCACTAGACACGACGAGGTCGCATATTCAAGGAGATGCAATCATGAAGTTTTGCATCTTGAAATTAAAGAGGTCACGCAGTTGAATATCCGAGGAGAGATAAACTTTCATATGCCATCAGTATGATTACGTATCAAGTACGCTCGGACTCCGCGACCTCGTTAAGGTCTCTACAACCCCGTTAAGGTCTATGTGACCTCGTTAAGGTCTTTACGACCCCGTTAAGGTCTTCGTGACCTCGTTAAGGTCCCTACGACCCCGTTAAGGTCTCCACGACCTCGTTAAGGTCTCCGTGATCTCGTTAAGGTCTCTACAACCCCGTTAAGGTCTCCGTGACCTCGTTAAGGTCTCTATGACCCCGTTAAGGTCTCTGTGACCTCGTTAAGGTCTCTACGACCCTGTTATGGTCTCATACGACATCATTACGGTCTCCACGATCTCGTTACTGTCTCCGCGACCTCGTTACGGTATCTGCGACCTCATTACGGTCTCATACGACCTCATTATATAGAATAAAGTATGGCTTTGTGGTGATGAAAATATTTAAGCCTCAATGGCCGGAGATTTTATGAAAATGTTTAAGTTTCAATGGTTTTATCAAATAACTATATCGTTCTTTATTTAGAATACCTACTTTTAATAAAATCAAGATATTTTAATATAAAAAAGTATTTTCAATTTTGGTAAATGAATGTTCCATGGATATTTTTCCTTATATATCAAATGACAAATATTTTTTTTTTAATTATTAAAATTGAGGACATTGAATAATTAAGGTAATAAATAATATTTTCATAATAAGTATGTTAATTAAGAATATAAATTATAAAAAAGATAACTTAATTTGTATAACAAACTCTATAGCAACATGCATTTTATTATATATATGTTTGCAATATTCAAGTTATTCATCTATATTGATAAGTCCAAAAAGTTGAACAACCAAATAAAAAGGGCAATAACCTCAAAATAGAGATCAGCGACCTGAATTGATGATGAAAGATGTCTTAGCGACCTCAAAGACCTCCAGCAATCGTCACAGCGACCTCACCGATCCTGCAAAACAACACCTAGAACGGGCCGGATTTCGAGCCCGTTAAGGCCCTCCGACGCTTAAGTTAATAAGCAAAAAACACACTCCTCTCTCTCAATAATACGGTGAAATCACAATAATAGTATGATAATGAATACAAAATAAGAGACAAAAGCCTTCTTTTATAAAGATATGAGAAATCCTCCACTATCTAGGGTTACCTTTGATAACCAGAACTCCATTCATACCGTGATTCTTTCACCGACTTTCAATTGGGACTCTTCCCATATGATAAGTTCCCATAAACATGAAACTTCTTAATATATATTACCGAAATAAGCCTGGGCATATAGCCCACCAGGCCCACATACATATGAAACTCTCAATCAGGCTCAAATACTCAGCCCAACCCACCAGAGATCACGACCCTATATGAGAACTCATCCTCATACTACAGGTCGCTACTCCAGATACATCAGCTCCTGCTATTCGCGCGAGCTGGTCTGCCCGTGTATTTTCAGCTCGCAGTAGGTGCTCCAGCTTGAACTCTTCAAAACGAGCTGCATGTTCCCGCAATTTTGTCAAATATATTGCCATACGTTCTTCTCTAGCTTCGAAAGAACCATCGAACTGTCAAGCGACCAGTTGCGAATCGGTATATGCCCACAACCTTCGAGCCCCCAACTCGCTAGCAATCTTCATTCCTTGTAACACAGCTTCATATCCAGTCTCATTGTTGGACGCTTTATATCCCAATTTGATCGCAAACTCTAAATTCTCTCCCTCAGGGCTGGTCAACACAACACCTAACCCTGCCCCTGAAGCCATAGTTGACCCATCTGTAAACAAGGTCCATGCTTTCACTTCTCTATCCTCGTCGACCTGCCTTGTCATTTCCTGCAAGAAATCTGCTAATACCTGTGCTTTGATAGCCACCCTTGGCTCATAAACCACGTCATACTCACTCAGCTCCACCGCCCATTTCACCAATCACCCTGATACGTTTGGATTGCCCAGGACTTGTTTGAGGGCCAAATTGGTACGTACCTTCACTCTGTGGCCCAAGAAATAAGGCCTCAATTTCCTGGCCGTACAAACAAGCGCAAAACCTCCTTTCTCGAGCTCAGTATACTTCAGTTCAGCTCCCCGCAACATCCTGCTAATATAATAAATAGGTCTCTGCAGACCTGCTTCTTCTCGGATCAGGACAGAGCTCACTGCGACTTCTCCCACGGATATATACAAAATCAAATCCTCTCCCGGCATTGGTTTGGTTAGCAGTGGTATCTCTGCCAAGTATTTTTTCAGCTCGTCAAAGGCATTCGCCGCTTCCTCTGACCACTCGAACTTGGATCCCTTTCTCAGCGCCCTAAAAAAGGGGACACCTCGTTCCGCCGACCTAGAAATAAAACGGCTAAGACCTGCAATGCGCCCCGTAAGTACTTGCACATCCCGCACTGTGCGAGGGTGCGGCATCTCCAAAATAGCCCGCACTTTCTCAGGGTTCACCTCGATTCCTCGTTCCGTCACCATATAGCCCAAAAACTTCCCTGATCGCACCCCGAATGCACACTTCTTCGGGTTAAGCTTCATCCCATACTGTCTTAGGATAACGAAAGTCTTCTTTAAATCTTCAACATGGGAATCTGCTTTTTTGCTTTTCACCAGCATGTCATCTACATAAACTTCCATGGTGGACCCCAGCAGATCCTTAAACATGCGATCCACCAACCGTTGATAGGTCGCACCTGCTTTCTTCAACCCAAAGGGCATGGAGACGAAACAATAAGTACCTGTAGAAGTGACAAAACTTACTTTGGGCTGATCTTCTTTCGCCAAGGGTATTTGGTGATATCCCTGCGAMGCGTCCATCATACTCAATAGCTCGCACCCCGAGGTAGAGTCCACCAACTGATCGATCCGCGGCAAAGGATAATGATCCTTAGGACATGCCTTATTCAAGTCAYGAAAATCCACGCACATCCTCCATTTYTGAGCTRGTTTTGGTACCATCACGACATTGGACAAGTACTCCGGGAACTGAATCTCTCTTATATGGCCCGCTTTCAACAATTTCTGTACCTCTCCTTCAATCACCTTGTCCAGTTCCGGCCCAAAGTGCCTTCTCTTTTATTTTACCGACTTCGCCTCCGGGTCCGCATTCAAATGGTGCTGCGCGACCTCTGGTGAAACACCCGTCAATTCTTCATCACCGAACACAAAAATATCCCGAAACTCCCTTAACAACTCTATCAGCTCGTTCTTCAATGCCTCAGGTATTTGGGTACCTATCCTCGTGGTATACTCCGGATGTTCTTCTTCCAGGGAAATCTCCATTAACTCCTCGTTCGGCTGAACCGAATTCTCATGTTCTTTCATTTTCTTGGGGTTGAGCACCCCTTTCGGTTGATCACTACTTCTCTCTCACTTATTCTCCATCAACCCTTTCCTGACCACCATCTGATAACACGATCTTGTGACCTGTTGCTCTGCAACAACCTCGCCCACTCCATTGCCCACTGGGTACTTGATATTCATGTGATAAGTCGATGTTACTGCCTGAAACGCATTAAGGGCAGGTCGTCCCAGTATCACATTATAGGCCGACCTCCCCTGGATGATTAGAAACTTTAAGCTCTTCTCAACTCTCGACTCATCTCTCCCCAACACCACTTGCAACGTCAGTTCGCCTTCCGTGTTCACCTATGCCCCATTAAAAGCATATATGGGCGTATTCACTGACCTCACTCTTCTATCTATTTCCATCCGATCAAGGCAGTCCGTATATATGATGTTCACCAAGCTTCCATTATCTACAAATATCCTGCTGACCTCATAACCCTCAATCTCCGCCTCGACCACTAATGCATCATTATGATCTTCCTGTAGCCCGCGCCTCTCATCGGGGCCAAAGGAAATGACTGGCCCTGCTACTTGAGGCTGTCTGCTCACACTTGCRACCTMACTTACGCCCAAGCGAGCTGACTTAACATGACGTTTTCTCGCATTGTTGGAGTCCCCATCCGTTGGCTCTCCGGAAATCATGTTTATTCTTCCTCTATTTCTCCGCGGCCCTTCCTGTCTCTGATTTCCTTGCCGTCCTTGCCTCGCGACCTGCTGCTGAGCGGGCTACTTGGCGGTGGTGGAGGTAACGTCTGCCCTTGTTCGCGCGGCTCCCTCTCTTTATAGATCACTTCCTTCAAATGCCCTGCCTTTATCAATCTTTCTATTTCTTCTTTGAGGTTCCTACACTTCTCAGTATAATGCCCATAATTATTGTGAAATCGATAGAAGGAGGCAGTCTTGGGGTGAGTGGGGATAGGTGTGCGATCCTCGGGCCACTGTATGGCATCAGGCACAAAATGCTCCATAATACTGAAAACCTTAGCCCGCGGATACATTAATGGTGTGAAGTCTTCTTGTTTCCAATCGCGCGCGCTCACCTCCTGCCTCGCACTGACCCCTGCGCTCGAAGCCAGGAGCCCGCGCACTCCCCTCCTCAATTCTCTTCTTACTTCTCTCCTCGGGATAACTTCTCGCGCCTCCGTATCCGACCTGCCAAAACGCACCCTATGTTCCTCTTCAGCCTCCTCCACCTGTATGTATTTATGACATCTTGCCAGGACATCATCATACGTTCGCGCCTCTTTTTTCACTAACGATTTGCGCAAGTCCTCTCTCCTCAATCCTTGACGTAAAGCTCCAGCCTTCATCTCGTCAGTGGCAGTGGGCACCCCCAAAGTAGCACTGGTGAATCTGTTGACATATTGTTTGAGCATCTCGTCAGGTCGCTACCATGGTAAAGAGTGACTGCGCCGTCCTCGCACCCTGTCGAGCACTGGGGAATTGCTTCAAAAAGGCAGCTCGCAACACTGAATAACTGGTAATTTTCCCCTGCGGGGGTTGATAGAACCAATTTTGCGCGATCCCCCTCAGGGTGGATATAAAAGCTCGACATGCCACAACATCCGTGTAGCTGTGTAGCACTCTCGCATTTTCAAAGAGCTGTAGGTGTTCAACTGGATCCGTTAACCCCCGATACTGCAAATCCAACGCCTTATAGTTTTTAGGCATTGGTGCATGCGTCATATCCTCCGAGAAAGGATGTACTTCCTCTCCTTCAAGCTTATCTCCATCCACTCGCCTTTGTAACTTTAGCATGGCCTCCTGCAGCTCTCTAAAGGCCTTATTATGTGGTCCCATCTCACTCTCTCCTTTGGACACATTACCGCTCTTCTTAGTTCTCGCCTGAGACTCACCATCCGTATCAGAGGTCGGGGTCTCGCTATCACTGCTATATCTATAATGTCGTCGACTACTTTGCCTATAACGACTCCGTCTTACCTTCCATCCTCTTGCTCGCTGTCTACGAGTATGAGAGCCTACAGACGAGGTGGAACTCGAAACATCATGATTTCTCTGCTTACTCTGCCCCCTTTTGCGAGATAGTCTTTTCGACGTAGATTTCTCGCCTCGCTCTACTTTTTTAACCGCTGACTCCTCCTCCTTCTCGCTATGAGGTCTACCGCCTTTTCCCTTCCCTGTACTCAACTCGCTTGCTAAGTACCTGCGTAAGTCCTCTTGTTTCTCCAGCAGTACGAAATCCATGAGTCCATCCAAAAACCCCTTTTTACTCTGACAAGGTTTGTCCTTCAGTAAATCTTCTCCTTCTTTCCCCTCCACATGGATCGCCTTTTGCGCCTCAACTTCCGGCGTTTTCATCTCTACGTCTTCCGCCAATCCCTTCCCATCACGCCTTCTGGGGGAGGGAGGTGGCGTACTACCAACACCCTGGACAACTGGATCCACCTGAGGAGGCGTTTTTCCATCCCTGGCCTCTTCTTTCTCATTAACGTCCGCCAATCTATTCTTTCTGTTCTTCTTGTTGTTCGATAGAGCACTGTATTGTAAAGTCCTCGGAATTCTGTTGTTATCCCTCATATTTTGTTTACGAAATTTCTCACGTCTTTCGCTCAAGGACTCGATGTCCCTCTTTCCCACAGACGGCGCCAATTTGATAAGTCCAAAAAGTTGAACTACCAAATAAAGAGGGCACTAACCTCAAAATAGAGATCAGCGACCTGAATTGATGATGAAAGATGTCTTAGCGACCTCAAAAACCTCCAGAAATCGTCACAGCGACCTCACCGATCCTGCAAAACAACGCCTAGAACGGGCCGGATTTCGAGCCCGTTAAGGCCCTCCGACGCTTAAGTTAATAAGCGAAAAACACACTCCTCTCTCTCAATAATACGGTGAAATCACAATAATAGTATGATAATGAATACAAAATAAGAGACAAAAGCCTTCTTTTATAGAGATATGAGAAATCCTCCACTATCTAGGGTTACCTTTCATAACCAGAATTCCATTCATACCGTGATTCTTTCACCGACTTTCAATTGGGACTCTTCCCATATGATAAGTTCCCATAAACATGAACTTCTTAATATATATTACCAAAATAAGCCTGGGCATATAGCCCACCAGGCCCACATACATATGAAACTCTCAATCAGGCTCAAATACTCAGCCCAACCCACCAGAGATCACGACCCTATATGAGAACTCATCCTCATACTACAGGTCGCTACTCCAGATACATCAGCTCGCCCGCGTTTGAGGAACAGCCTTCGGCTCGTTCACCTCTCAAGGGCATAATATTGAGGAACAGCCTTCAGCTCATTCACTTCTCAAAGACATAATACAGCTTGCCCATCTTCCAGGAGGCACACCCTCTCCTAGAAATGAGGTCGCCTTCCACAAATACCCATATATATCACATAATATTACGTACGGATATTTTGGTCCACATCATATCTCTTCATCAAAAAGTTGATATTATAGATTACGTCTATTTTCATATAGTTATAATCAGTTTGTTTAAGTTTTTATTATAACGGCTTATAAACTAAAATATGAGAAAAAATATTTTTTTTATTTGTATTTCAAATCCTCAATTTATGTTTGCAAATATCACCATATAATCACCACATAAATACAACTACGGTCCTACTTGGTTGAATTTATTGAAAGTACTTATAGATTATTCCACCACAATAAGCTCCTTTAGACTGCTTGGTAAGAATAAAAAATAAGCTCCTGATAGCTTATTCTGCCTAATAAGCTCCTGTTCAGAAAAAGCTACAAATCGTAGCATTTTCTAATAAACTCCTACATTATTTGGTAAAATCAATTTTTTTTATCCTTTTATATTGTAAAAAATATATTATTTATAACTAATATATTATTTTATATTTTACAAAAATATTTTTATTATTCATAATTAAAGTTTTATTTATTATTATAATTATTTTTTAATTATTTTTCAAGTATTTGTCTTTTGTTTTTTAAAAATAATTTTTTGGGAAGTCTTCATTAATTATTATAATTTTATTTCTTTTATTCTTTATATTTTTCTTTTTTTTTATGTATAATATTTTATATTTTTTAATCATGTTTATATTGGTAGATTAACCTTCAATCAGCTACTTTAATCAAGTAATTTATCAAGCACTAATTGAAAATCAGCTACCAGCTATCAGCTATCCATTATCAGTTATAAGCTATCAACTGTTTGAATCAGCTCAACCAAGTAGGGCCTACATTCACAAACCATGAAAGCAAAAAAGAGCCAAACTACGAAATAGGACAATATATCATGTTTCTGCTTCAGGAAAATAAGTAAAACTCCATTAAGAATGATTTCATATTAAAATCAACAATATTACACACCATTTCTATAGCTTATAAGCTAAAAGTTGAGGAAAAATAAATGGCACTAAAAACATCATTTTTATAAAAATATTAGTTTAACACCGTGTGTTATACGAGACTTATTCAAAGATAATTATAAAAAATATTTTTGGTCATTATAGAATTTTTAAAATTAAAAATAAGATTTTTAAAAGATATCGCCTCAACTCGTGTCTTGTACCGACGTCTTGTTACTATTTATTAACTATTTTTTTTTTATTGTTAAGTAATTTCTTATTTTAATGTTTAGATTTAACTCGTTAATAATATTTTATTTACATACTTAAATAAATTCAAATCTCGTCACACGCTCGACCCGTGTCTAATTTCTATTAATTAATTATTATTACTAAATATCCTTTATATTTTGATGTTTAGATTTAATTTTATAATAACCTTCAATTACATACTTATAAGAATTCAGAAGATGTTATATTTTCAAACATACAATATTATTAAAATTTATATTTCTTAT
>BMAC01001158.1:271060-299316 GCA_014905375.1 Phtheirospermum japonicum | reverse complement strand
ATCTAGAAATACGAAAAACGGCCAACCCGACTCCTAAAGCAACAAAAAGCAAGCGAAAAACACGCAACGTGAAACAAAAACGATAATGAAAATATGTACAAAAAGATGCAAATCAATAACCGCCGTTGATTCCTTTATTCCTACGGCGCTTTTATATGAAACGCCATAAAACCCCCAACATTCTACGTCGGTTATTTGAAAACCGACGTAAAACTGGATTCCAGCTAATTTTAACGGCGGTTTAAAAATAACCGCCGTAGATTGTATATAAAATAAAAATAGAAATCACAATTAAAAGCCACGTCATGGATCCTGGTACTTGTTGATCTACTGATCTCCACCGTCCATTCAAAACAAATCTCTTGATCTCGACCGTCCATTCAAAACAAATAGGCCCATCACTAAATTTTCTTTTGTAAATTTGTGAGCCCGACCCAAAACCAAATGGTTTGGCTAATTTGAGATTCTGTATGCAAGTCATTCTCCTTCTAGCCAAAGAGTCAAGTTGCCGACCCAGCAGCTATTCAAGACAATAAAGGAATCGAGTTCCGCCTTCTCACCGCCGGACCAGCCATCGGAAAATAATGGGCGAAGAAGCTGAGAATAATCAGCAACAACCAGATACCCAAATAACCCTACCCACTACAYCCCCAAATRCGAACCCTAARTCTATCACGYAAGCCCAATTTGCAGCCTGGAAACTCCGCAAGGTCATTTCCCAATCTCTATACCTTCCATGGCCTTTTCTTTTTCCTTAATTTTGAACTTCTTATTAATTGTTTCTTTCTTTTTACACGCTTTCTATTTGTTACGGCCAGTTATTCATTCTTGTTTCTGATTTTTTARTTCCTTCAAAAATTAAAATTAAATAAATCCGGGCGTGATGAATTTAGGTATAAGTTTAGATATTTGATCTGTTTTTGGTTTGTTGTCAGTAAATTAGTGTTTTCTTGTTTAGCAGAATTTAAGAACTCGTCTGATTGATTCTGGGATGCAGTTCTTGATTTGGAATTGTGAATATAGGTTAAGAAGAAGAATATTCTTTCCTCAATATGGGCTTGAACAATAATATGAATGATTTCATTTGGGAGCTAAATTTTAATTCATCATTATATGAAGGATACCTATAATACTTACAGCATCACATCTATGTTGCTATGTTAACTAATATCATAATTTTTTCTTCTATTGATATTTTAGACTGCTGAGATAAGGAAATAACAGAGTTTTGGGTGTCAAAAGTAAGGTGATGAAATTGTTTTATTTTGGAAAATGATCGGAGCAGTAGAGGCTTTGTATTGTAGCACATAAAATTTTGGGCCCAAAAAGAATGTTGGTTTTCCATATAAAAACTCCATCATCTGAATATTCATTTTGTTGTCGGATTATGCTGCGGTTAGAAAATAGAGTTCATCTACTTGATTCCAAAATTAGCAAGCAATGATGTCTTAATGTACTAAGATTTCTATTACAATATTAGTTGTTAATTAACTTAATTTATATCGTCAGTCTGCACAAACAAATTAAATAAACAAACGCTATTAAATCTCTCATCCAAATGTGAGTGAACAGTGATATTTTTATAATTAAAAAAAAGAGAGAAATTTATCATTTGAATTTTCACTTTATTCAGAATTCTCTAAATTATTTACAGTTCTGTTTCTTGTTTAATTTCGGGAATTTTATTGTGTGCACGTTTTTGTTCCTTACAGGATGCTGACTCGGCTGCCAGAAAAGCTGAAGCAGAAAGGAAGCGTGAAGAGGATATAGCTGCTGGACTGGTTCAAATGAATGGTCGTGAGCTTTTTATGCACGAGCCCTCGGTTTTTGATAACGAACGTTACTAAGGTTAGTTTTTTTTTTAATTATTATTAATTTAGGAAACTAGTCTTCTTTGATATTGAATTTTTCTGATATTATTGTACTATGTTTATTAGTTACCATCGGCTGATCCCGATTCCTGCATGGAGGACTGAGAGATTGGATCTATCAATGAGACCCTACATAATGAGGAAAAAAAAAAGCGAATAGGATACAATTATCATAACTTTAAACCGTCGTTTTCGTCAATTTAGTATATTCAGCATTTGTAATCTGTCATTACAATCTCTCTTGACTCTATTCTAGTTTACTAGTGAAGGCGGTGTTGCTGTTGTGGTATAAAGATGGCGTCTTTGCTATAGAGAATAGGTCTCCGGCTGAGGGTGCCTATTCTGAAGGCTTGCTCAATGCTAAGCTCACTCAGGTAGGCTTGTTTGTGTGTGTTGTGTGTCATTTCACTATGTGACTCTGTGTTCTTATCATTTCTTTCAGCAAAATATGTATCTTCTTTTGTTAATTGGTAATTACAAATTTTGCTTCTTTTTTTTGTGTGTGTGATTTTGGCAAGCCTGTGGCGTTTTTATTATTATTTTTTTTTTTTTTTAAAAAAGGTCTTATCTGCTATTAATTGTTGTATCGTATGGAATATTACTTAGTTTTTGTGGTTTATCAATTAATTGTATTTTTTTATATAAATTTGCTTAATCAGTGATAGATTTTTTGGGATTTCCGCCATCGGTTATCGCCACGGCCGCTGTGATTACCGCCGCCGGTGATGGTGTGGATTTGCCGGATACCTTCGATGCGAGAATCAGCAGGGTAAGTTTGGGGTGGATTCATTATTTTTGGAACTTTCTAGTTCGTTCAGATGGATGAGGAGTTAAAGTGAAAGTGTGTGTGAAATTTGGGGTGGTAATTTGGAATTTCTCAATTTCTGGGGGTGAAAACCTAACTATCTTTTTTGTTCGCTGGAAATGGTGAGAAGCTGTCATCGACTAATGTAGTTTGCGGCGGCTTGTGCCAGCTGTGACTCCCAACCCGAAAATCCAGCCTCTGTTTCCGGCTCGGAGCCAGAGTACAAGCGGCAGAGATCATCTACACCGGATGTACAGGAATCTTAACTATATAGATAAGTATTCTAGTATCTTTCCGGTTTTATAATCCGAACCCTTCGTTTTTTTTTTATTTTTTTTTTTTGCAACTTTTATTTAATAATAAAGGGTTAAATAATGTGGTGGCTGATGTGATGTTGCCGCATGGTATTGTGGAAAGAGATATATTGTTTGAGTGGCTTACTGTGGTGAGATTTTATCTTTAGGCTCAACTTTGAATTTTGATTGTGCAAAACTATCGAACTTTTTCTCTGTCAAAAGTATACTCTCATAACGGGAACTAATATGTTTGTTGGTCAAGTGTTTAAGTGGTCCATTCCGTCCAATTATGATGCCCCTCCGTCGAGAGCCTCTCGAGAGTGCTCAAACTGTCCCCGACGATAGCCGGAACCACTCTGCTCCCGCTCGGGAATGGGGCCAACGACGTCTTCGCGAGTATAATTTCATTCACACGCTCGGTCTGTTCTGACGTGGGCCTCAACAGCGTGCTGGGCGGCGCGTTTTTCATATCGTGCTTCGTGGTGGGGATTGTGAGTATCTCGATATCCTCGCGCCGAATTAAGGTCGACAGGGCGAGCTTCGTCCGGGATGTTCTATTTTTCCTGTTTGTGTTGTGTTGTCTCCTCATGATCCTCATTTTCGGGAGGATTAATTTCTGGTTTGCCCTCTGTTTCGTTTGTGTGTACGTTGTGTACATCGGCGTGGTCTCTGTTATGCATTTGTTCTGTAATAAGGAGGAAAAGATGGTTAATCCTCCGGTTGTGGATGAAATCGGGATACCATTATTGGGATATGCTGATGAGGAAAAGGGACTTTTGTCTGAAAAGGATGGCCTTAAATCTCAGGATCAAGAATTATTAAGTATGAGCTGGCTAAATATCGACAATTCCCCGGAGCTGTGCTACTTGCTAGAGAGAGGCTTTTGCAAACGTTGCTAGATAGGATTGATGCTCGTTTGGATATTGGTTCATTATGCTGATTTATTTGGTTCATAGTGCTATTCTTACCATTATGATAAGTTTCTCGATTTATATTTGTTCGTCGTGGCTTGAACTAAACTTTGTACTTACTCATCGTTTTAATAGAAAATATGGTTTATTTTTACTGAGAGTATTATTTTTTTTATAATTGTATTTGCATTTAATTTGTATTTTTATTTCTTTTTTTTAATTTTTTTAACTACTTTCTAGAAGGTATTTCCCAAAACCGTCGTAAATTGTCTGTTCTGAAAACAGGCTTTCTAGAAGGTATATTTAGAAAACCGCCGTAAAAACGCTGCATTCTACGGCGGTTCAAAAACTGCCGTTAAATCCTAAAAAAACCGCCGTTAATTCATGAATTTTTACGGCGGTTTTTAAAAACCGCCGTAAAATTTAACGGCGGTCGATATAAAGGCGGTTCAAAAACCGCCGTTAAAAGCTCAAAAAAACCGCCGTTAAAGTGCTGTTTTGCAGTAGTGTCATACCTTTCTCATCCTTGGGGCTGAGCTATTTATAACTTTCCCCAGTGGGGACCCCTTCCGGGATCTCGGAAAACAAAGGCCTTGAATCTCGGGCCGTTATGCAAATAATCATGAAAAGTGGTCCCACCTGTTCCTTTTTGGGAAACCAGAGTGACTGGTCTTCCATGAGCCTGCCCTCCCATAATCCTCCTCAACAGATTCGGGTCAGGTCAGGATATTCTTCCAGAATCAACCTTAACCTCATCCAAGAATTTGGGCCGGATCAGGATTACCCCGAGCTAAAGTAATTTGTTATCCCGACCTTCCCGAGAAAATCAACTCAGGTCTTTACCAGGGTAAGGTCAGGTCTACCCCAAGCTAGATCTGTCTATTCATGCCACATCAGTCACGTAAAATAAACTATTCATGTAAACTTTTATTACTAAGAAATTCCCACATTCGTGTGGAATTCACTCGATGATAGCATTAAAGATTCATGAGATCGATAACTCAAGTAGTATATAAATAATCCATTAAATACTAACTTGTTCGATTATTTCACCTAAGAGCGATAACGCATAATCCAGCTAATTATCTATCTTATTTGCTTCTTATGAATAAAATCTAATCTAATCTGACTAAATAATTATCAAGCAAAGAAAATTGCATGCATAAAATGATAGTTGATCAAGCTACGAACTAAATAATTAATTAAGTAAATAAGCTTCGAGAATAATCAATACGTAAATATATAAACTGAGCATATAAAAATAAAGTCGATCTCACAGTGATGTCCAACTTTAAGATTTTGATCGTGTCAACTAAGATAAAAGGGAACTAGCAGCGTAGTTAAACAAAAATAAGAGAAGAAAAACTAGAGGAATCGGTCTATTATTATGCCTCTCAAAATGATCTCTGTCCTCATTTGATCGTCCTCCTCTTTGCGTTTCTTTTCTTATCTTATATCTAAAATGAACCCTAATAACTTATCGCATGCACATGGGATATAAATTATGGGCCTGCTGCTAATACGCGTATTCTGATGATCTCTGCTCAGCGTCACTAGTAAAGACACCAACGTGGTCATGTCGCCTTTAGGAGTTTGTCGTACGTTTTATTCCTATTCTTCCATCTCAGGTTCGCAAAACTGGTAGTGACATCGACGTGGTCATGTAGTTTTAAAAAAACAACGGCTCAACTCCGGTTAATAAAATCCACGCTCGTTCATATTCTCAACCGCAAAATAACGCATAAAATAGCTCAAATCTGCACCATAACCAACAAACGATAGTGTCCGCTCAAAAATACAAATAGGATGAAAATACGCTATTTAAGCTCATGATCACCACTAATATGTGAATAAAAATCCCTAAAAATCATGCATATTTATGACACATCACACATCCCCAAACTTAAATTTTTGCTTATCCCCAAGCAACTAAACAAAATAAAACAAGAGAAAACACGTTTTTTTAAATATAAATGGCCAGAGGCAAAACCTTCACAACAAGTACGCAATGCAACAATTAAATGATGAAAATCACATTCGATCCAACAACCACTCACATGATTCACTCAAACACTCAAGTGTATAGGCTAATTTTATATGTGAACTCTCATGTCAATAAGAATTCTCTCATTTGCTTGCAACTAAATCACGACGAATATGATAGAAAATGAAACCATGGATCTAAACGGGTCATAACAGAGCTTAAGTAGTGGCGGATAAAAAGGATATTCTGGTTAACGAAATTAAAGAAATTATATAAACTCCCATCTAAACTAAAGACTAAAATAAGTAGACTCCCTAAACCAAAATCTAAAATAACTAGACTACTTCTTCCAAAATACAAGAAAATAAAATCAGAACATCACATTTTCCTGACCACCACATTCCGAACTTGTTTTTCTGTTCACTCTTTTTTTTTAAATTTTTTTTATCAATAGTAACGACACCTTTGAAGTCATGTCGCTCAAACAATACATTTAGATAATGGATTGAGTTTTTCATACTTCTACTTGAATCCTTCATCAAATTGAACAATACGCGCAAAGGACATTAATCTTAAGCTCGAGAAAATATATAAACCCACAATCGAAAATGAACCACACCTCGCCTATGCAGAGGTTATGGAAAAACACTTCCAAAATATTGACACGATCATAATGCAAATGCACGACACTCTTTTTCTAATAACTAAGTGATATAGATATCGAATATCTCAAATTTCCAACTTAGCAACCTATCCCTAAAATAAAAAAATATTAAAAAAATTATTATAAAACCAACTACTGAGAGTTTATATAGTTTTTCAATTCGGGTCAAAGATGGATTAGTAAATTGAAGGGTAATATGGCGTAGAAGTGGTTCATATCCAAAGAAAAAACTAAAGCTCAAATAGGCTTACTAGTGGTTATGACTAAGGGTGGGCTGTATAGTGGGGTTGAGATAATAAAAATGGTTATTTTTACTTAAAACCCTTATGTGGTTTCATGAATGTGACATGTATAACATTCTGAGTTTTAGAAAAACAACGTTGTATGATGACACACAACCAAAGAAACGAGCATGATATACAACGTATGCTCAAAAGCCTAAAATTCACAAAAATAAGGTCATAGGTTTAAAATCAATACATTATCCGTTAATCAATTAGCGAGAGTAACCATTACATAATGAAAAAAGAATCTGACCAAATGCTTTTATTAAATAAATAAACTGAAAACGTGCATACTAATTTTGCTGAATTAAAACAAAACTTAAAAATGCAATCTACATGGAAGTTCAAAATGCACTGATGCTATGCAGATGTATGAACCAGGAAAAAACAAGTACACCTTTCCAAACGTAATCTCCTAAATTAACTCAACTTATGCATATGGAAGCAAGAGAAGAACATAAAAGCAATACTTGATAAGGAAACTCACTTAATTATCATGCCAATGAGATTTTGGAATTGGACTCAGAGAACATATGATCGCCACCTTCTCGTCAAGAAATGCATATTTAATAGAATCCAAATGTTTCACCATGAAATAATTGAACCAAGAACACCTGCTTCTTCCCTGAGAATATCCTGACCTGCTTCACCAAAAACACGTTAGAAAGGACCACCGGGAGATTTTCGGTGGAAACCTCTTCGATGCTTAAGTCAGTTAAGCAGTTTTTGTACCGTAGTAATTCAAGTGAGAATGTTCAGAATGTCATACCTTTCCCAGCCTTGAGGTTGAGATATCTATAACCTTCACCAGGTGGGTCTCTTCCGAGATCCCAAAAATAAACCCGTGAATCTGGGGACGTTACTCAGAACGACCTGATCAAGTTACTACCTACTGGAAAGACCTGACCAGGAAGTTTCCTCACGGGAAACCAGTCAGATCAGCCACTATTTTCTCTAAATTCCTGACCTGGTCATAGGGCCTTGCCCACGAGTGTGGGTCAGATCAGGACAAATCATATCAAGCTATAAGCCCATCTCTTGTTTCTTTCATCCTTCTTCTGACATCAGTTCAGGTCATTCCAACAAGGTCTACCCAAGCTGTCTTGTGCCCTGCCATCAGATCAGGTCGGGTACGAATAGGTCGTACCAGTCAGTCCCCCCCCCCCCCCCCCCCCCAATGGTTGGGGTGAGCTATAATGCCTCTTATTCCACCCAAGCGATTGGGATTCTGCACACGTCTCCTCAAGTACTGTACCGTGACAGGCATTAAATGCACAAATCCCACCAAATCCTCCTTTTCCTAAAATATCATTTTTAAAACCTATCTTTTCCTTTTTCCCTCGTTCCATTTTCCCACTTTTGCCATATTGTCTCTGCCAAGAAAACGTCTTCTTATCCAATTCAATGTTTTTCTCTCCACCAAACCAGTTACTCCTCCGATCTCCCTCCAATATTACCGATTATTTCTTCTCGTTTATCATCATAATCATCATCTTCTTCTTCTTCTTTTCATTTATCTACCTCTTCATCTTCGGCAACGTTATCCCTAACCACTTCCGATGAGCGAAATCCCCCGATTCCGGGTCATCCACATAACGTCGTCTCCATCCTTATCAATAGAACAATTAAAGGATTAAGAGATAGATTTTACATCCCCAATGAGTTTTCCCTTGTTAATCCTAACGCCGGTCAGATGGATTATAAGCCGTCGGTGGACCACTTAACCTTCTTTGTAGATCAATTTCAGGACGGGTTGCGTCTCCCAGTTAACCCTTTTATTCTGTCCGTATCGCGGATGTACCGGATTCCGGTACATCAATTCGTGAGTAATGATTTTTGGGTTATCATAAGGCTCCACCTTTCCGCTCATTTTTCTGGGCTCATACCCACAACCCAATTACTCTATTCCCTGTTTCAGGCCAAGAGCTCATCTTCCGGCTTCTTCTATCTCACGGCCAGGGTCGGCGTCTAATTCTTGACCGGCAAACCCTCCTTAAATAAAGCTTGGAGGAAAAATTCTTTTTTGTCCATTGCTCCGGTGATTGGGGTTTCCCTCCTTGCAACCCCTTCTCAGGCACACATAACTCGAGAAGATCGCTCTCCCTCCTTGAAAAAAATCATCTCTACCTTAAATGGTAACCTCTTCAATCTATCCAAACTCCTCTCCCGTACCGCTTTGAACTTCTTCAACTCCATAGAGGAGTCCGAACCTCTAGCCCCCGAGATCGGTATACGGAGGAGCTTATCCAGCTCTGCTTTACTGCTTGCTCTTACTTTTTCTTGTCCCTGCAACTTTACTAACTTGTGACTAATTCTCCTTGCAACCACAATGATGAGGAAATTGCTTGAGGCTCACCGGCAGCAACCAGCTAAGTCCGCAGAGAAAGAAACCCACGGGGAACCAGCTGAGCCCAGGGGGTTGACCATACCCGATGAGATGACTCTGCCTGGAGGGTCGTCCCATCCCGACGTGGACCTCACGACTCACTCGGATTCTGATGAGGATCAGGCACCCCTAGCACGCAAGCACGCCAGGTCTGACAAAGGAGCTGAGCCTTCGGGTACCAAGGTGTTTAATCCAAATTTAACCTTGTTCACCAGCACTTCCGTCCTGAACTGCTCTGGAGAGGTGGCAGTTCAGTTTATCTAGGAGCAATGCCCCACGTCCAATCGCCGTAATCTGGAAAAATTGTCAGATCCAGAGTTGATAAAGTCCCTTGGCCAGGACGAAGCAAGGCTACCTACTCCTTCCTTTGCCCACCCTTTTTTTTTTTAACATTTTTTTAGGCTGCCGCCAAGAGGTGAATATTGGTGGCTCGGGCTAAGGGTGCCCTCATGAATGTCGATCTGGCTAAGGAGCTCGCTCGTGTTAAGGGTAAGGAGAAGAAATTGATCAGCTTAGTCAAGGAGATAGGTGCCAAGGTAAAAGAGCTCAAGGCCGAATTACAGAGAGCTCAGGAAGGGGTAGGGCGTGCTCAGTCTGAAGTGATAATTTAGACCGAGGAATCTCTAACGAGAGGTCGCACCGATGGAAAAGCTGAAGGGAGTGTGTAAAGGAGGAATGAATTCCTCAATTTTGAAGAAGGCCTGAGACTTATCCAAGTGGCTAGAGAGATAACCCAGCGAGACTTCCTCTAGTCCATGGATTTGTAAAAGATCCTGGTTCCTGAGGCTGAGGCGTATTATCTTCTTGGTTTGGATGCACATGAGAAGTGGTCCAAGGAACACCCTTTCGAGCCCTTCGATCGCATCCAACCCATCAAGGGAGCTCCTGATCCCTCCAGCTTCTCCTACTTAGCCGAGGGTGATCACCTTCACAAACTCGGGACCCCAGAGTTCGTCGAGCACGTTCTCATGGTTTTCCATACTCCTTCTCAAGACTCGTTTCCTCACCAAGATCAGGGTTTGACTCTTGAATTGCTAGCTACTGTCTCCTCCCCGACCTTCGCTGGTCTTGGTGAGCTGCCGGGTGGGTCCCCTTTGAGTGACGCTTTTGGAGGAAACTCTGAGGCAGTTGAGCAGCAGGTGGGAGAGCTGGGCACACAAGATTGTGAGACGTAAGGTGGTTGTTTTCTCTGTAGTCTTGGTTTTTACTGATCTATATTTTTCTATTTTCTGGTCTATACTTGAACAAAATATTTGTCGTTTTGTAACTTTAGGGTTTCCTTAATATAAGGAAACCCTATTAATATTTTTTGTACTATGCGTTTTTCCCTCTATATATGTCTCTTTTTCCATATGCATTTTATCATGGCCTCCGCAACTTTGATTGACGAGATAGAAACTGTGAAAAAGAAAAATCTTCCCTTTTTCAACGAAAATTTTCAACTTTCTGAGGAAAATGTTCAACTTCGTGAGAAGTTCTCTCAATTAAGCAAACTCTTGAAAAGGAAAAGGCACAAGAAGCGCCATTATAATCACGAATGGGCAGAGCTTCGCCAGCTCAATTGTCAACTCCAGGAGGAAAGGGCTCATTTGCTTGAATCAGTGTGCCGTCTTATTACCACCGGCGATGCTCATTTTGCCATCGAGCGAGCAAATAAACACCGCCAATGCCTTCCTAAGACTGAGCGGGAGCTGTGGCGTGTTCGGCGGGTTTTAGCTACTGATAAGAGGACTTCTTCATATCATCCCTGATGCTTATGCGGTTTAACTTTACCCTGCTGTATTTCCATGTCTTGCAGTTTCTCTGAATAATGCTAGTTTTCTTCTTTTCGACGCATTGTAATTGAATCAACCTTTAAGATTACAAAGGTCGTTTTGGCTCTAAATAATTTCCTGAGATCTTGCCTTTGTTTAATTATTCAGGCATTTTTTGTAATGTTCATTTCTTGGTCAACATTTGGGGGGTTTGTAGCTTTGACTGACAATCAGGTCAGATCAGGGATATTCATCCCTTGGCCAATCATGCCAACATTTTTGGGGCTTGCGCCTTTAACCAACATTCAGGTCCAGTTTTTGAGGACATCCGTCCTTTATCCAATCAGGGCTATTTCTACTGACAATTAGGTTAGGTTTTTGGGTCATCCGTTCTTTAGCCAATTAGGGCTAATTTTCTTTAAATTGACAATCAGGCTAGGTCTTCTAGAGATATCCATCCCTTAGGCCAGTTAGGCCAAGATTATTGGGTCTCATGCCCTTAGCAGATAATCAGGTCAGATTTGGGATATCCATCCCTTAGCCAATCGGGCTAAATTTTGGGGCTCACGCCCTTAGCTGACAATCAGGTCAGGTTTGGGATATCCATCCCTTAGACAACCGAGCTAAATTCTGGAGCTCACGCCCTTAACTGACAATCAGGTTAGGTCGGGGATATCCATCCCTTAGACCAATCGGGCTAAATTTTGGGGCTCACGCCCTTAGCTGACAATCAGGTCAGGTTGCTACATAACACAGATAAATTTAATCATAATCTTTATAAATAATCCTGCATGTTAACCTTACACATAGTATTTTCGTAAGTTGGTTATATTTCACGATCGTGGAAATCTTTCTCCATCTATCGGCTCCAATTCATAAGCTCCTTCAGTAAGAACTTTCATGACCTTATACGGTCCCTGCTACGTAGCATCCAGCTTTCCCTTAGTGTTTCCAAAGTCAGCCCTGCGGAGCACCAGGTCTCCCACTTGGAAATGTCTCTTGACTACTGACTTATTGCAAGTCGCCCGCACTCGCCCCCGCATGTGCTCCATTTTTACAGCAGCTCGTTCTATCTTCTCCTCCACCAACTCCTAGGCATCTTGTATCAACAACTCATTCTGCTCCTCATTGAAGTTCTGCACCCTATGGGTTTCCAAACTGATCTCCGCGGGGATCACAACGTCCATGATGTACACCAGGCTGAACGGTGTCTCTCCCATGCTTTCTTTAGGATTAGTTTGGTATGCCCACAGGGTCAAGCTGAGTTCTTCTACCCACTTGCCTCCTGACCTTTCGAGGCACGCTTTAATCCCTTACACCAAAATGCGGTTAGTGACCTCAACCTGGCCATTCGTTTGAGGGTGATAAACAGATGTGAAATGTTGTTCTATTTTCATTTTTACACACCAGGCTCGGATTCGGGCCCCCATAAACGTGATGCCATTGTCTGACACTAGGATCCTTAGGACACCAAACTGACACACCACATTTTTCCACAAGAAACGCATTACTACTTCCTCCATGATTTTTGCTATGGCTTCCGCCTTTACCCATTTACTGAAATAATCTATATCCACTATTAGGAATTTCTTTTGGGCTAGTGCTGTAGCGAAGGGTCCAACCAGATCTATCCCCCATTTTTTAAAGGGGCAAGGAGAGCTCATGGTCATAAGCTCTTCCGCGGGCCGATGTATGAGGGGAAAGTTCTTTTGGCATTTGTCACACTTCTTCACAAAGTTCTCAGCATCCTTCCTTAATTGTGGCCAGAAACAGCCAGCTCTCATTATCTTACTCGATAGCTTCCTAGTGCCCATGTGGTTGCCATAACACCCCTCATGGATTTCCTTGAGAACATGAGCGCCTTCTTTCAAACTCAAGCACCGAAAAAGAGGCTACCCAAACCCTCTTCTAAACAACTCTCCTTTTATTAGACAGAACCAGGATGACATGATCCATACTTTTGCTCCCTCCCTCCTAGCGCATATACTTCCCCTTTCTCAAATTCTCAGTGTGCCATAAGAAGGGTGATTACCCTCTCCTGATAACCTGTTGCCGAACTAACCACTTTAGCCAGGTAATCAGCTCAGCTATTCTCTTCCCTGGGAATCTGGAGTATGTTCAAGGCTTTCCTAGTTTTTGCCAATTCAAAATACTGGGCTAAGTACCTCCACATGTGCTCATCCCTCGTATCAAACTCGCCTCCTATCTGTTTATAGACCAACTGAGAATCTACCCGGGCACATATGCCTTCTGCCCCAAGCTCTTTTGCCATCTGTATCCCCCTTAGAAGAGCCTCATATTCTGCTCCATTGTTGGACAAGAAATAATTCATTCGTATCGCATACTCCGTGGTTACACCTTCTGGATTTATCAAAACTATCCCAATGCCGCAACCCAAATTTCCCATCGAGCCATCCGTGTATATCATCCATTCCTTCTCATCCTCGGCAGAACTAGTCATTTCTTACATGAAGTTAGCTAAGGCCTGGGATTTAATCGATGCTCGTCCTTCAAAGTTGATGTCGAATTCGCTAAGCTCAATAAGCCATTTTACCAGTCGCTCTGAGATTTCTGGCTTGCTCATGACTGCCTTTAAAGGTAAATTAGTTCTGACTACTATCTTGTGTGAAAGGAAATAAGGCCGGAGCTTGCGAGCTGTCCCGACCAGAGCTAACATGGCGTGCTCTACCTCGACATACCAGAGCTCAGCGTCATGCAACACCTTGTTCCAATAGTACACCAGCTTTTGTATCTTGCCTTCCTCTCTGAGTAAGACTGTGCTTACCGCTTGTTTACCCACACACATGTACAGAATCAAGGGTTCACCCACCACTGGTTTTGTTAATAGTGACATACCAACCAGATGCTCCTTCAGCCTCTGAAATGCCATCTGGCATTCATCATCGCACTGAAATCGCGCTTTTTTTTTTCAGAGAGCTCGAAAAATTGGCAAACTCCTTTCAACTGAGCGAGAAACAAATCTGCTTAGGGCTGCTATTCACCCCGCCAAGCACTACATCTCCTTGACATTTTGCGGAGGCTGCATATCCATAATAACTCTCACCTTTTTTGGATTAGCCTCTATTCCCTTTTTCGTCACCATGTACCCCAAGAACTTGCCAGCTCTTATGCCAAACGCACACTTATTTGGGTTTAGCTTCATTCTATACTTATGTAGAGTATCAAAACTTCTCTCAGGTTATTCATATGTGAGGCTGCTCTGTTGCTTTTGACTAACATATCATCTACATACCTCCATGTTTTGCCCGAGCTGATCTTTAAACGTTTTGTCCACTAACCGTTGGTATGTAGCCCCCGCATTTTTAAGTTTAAAGGGCATAACTATGTAACAAAATGTTCCCTTTGGGGCTATAAATCTAACCCGCTTCCAATCCTCCTCTGCCAACCTGATCTGATGGTACCCCTGAGAGGCGTCCATCATGCTGAGAAATTCGCAGCCTGAGGTAGAATCCACCAGCTGATCGAACCTCGACAAGGGGTAATGGTCTTTAGGGCAGGCCCGATTAAGATCTCTGAAGTCGATGCACATCCACCAGTCTTCTTCTATTTTTGGTACTAACACCGCATTGGAAAGCCATTACAGAAAGTGTATTTCCTGGATGTGCTTAGCTCGCAACAGCTTTTATACCTCTGCCTCTATAATTGCTTCTTTCTCAGGACCAAAGTTGCATTTCCTTTGTTTCACTAGTTTAGCTTTGGGACTAATGTTGAGGTGATGTTCGGCTATTGTCGGATCTATCCCTACCAAGTCTTGAGGAGACTAGGAGAAGATGTCAGCATTGGCTCTCAAAAAAGCTACCAGTTATACCAGGATCTCCGGGGCCAATGGCTTTCCCACCTGCACGACTCGGCTGTCAGCCCCTGAGATTATCTCCACTGTCATTAAGCTTTCCTCTTGCCTAGCCAGCTCTGGCATTGCTATTTCTGTCCTGGATCTTTTGGGCCTTCTCTCTTCCTCATTTCGTCTGATGCTTTTCTCATACAATCCGCGCGATGCGTATTGATCACCCCGAACTTCTCCAACCCAATCTCTAGCAGGGAACTTCAACTTCATATGATAGACTGAGATTACCGACTGAAATTGGCTTAAGGATGGTCTCCACAGCATAGCATTATATGACGACGGGGCGTACACCATAAAGAATCGTACTGATTTCATTTTTCTGAACGGGTCATCACCCAGGGAAATTAGGAGGTTTACTGCTCCCAACGGCCGCAGAGCTCCCCCATCAAAACCAACTAAAGAGGTCGTGACATCCTCTAACTCCATATCCAAATTCAACTTCTTAAAAAAATCGTAAAATAGAATATTTGTAGAGCTACTCGTATCCACAAAGACTCTTTTCACATTGTAGTTAGCGATGATGTCGGTTATTACCAAGGAATCTATATGATGTGCGAGTATAATGTTTTCATCTTCGGATCTGAAGCAAATGTTCAGCCTTGGAGTTATCTGTCTGACCTCACTCACCTTCCTTGACAGATCTCTCGCAGATCGTACACAATTGTTCTGGGCACGTCGTGAGTGCTCCTCCCAGTCCCCTCCTGTAATCATTTGGATCTCTCCCCTTATCTCTTGATATTGGTTATCCCTCTTCCCATTGCCATGACCTCTATCTAACTCCCACCTTGCCCCTTGATGTATATCCCATCTGTGAGAGTCAAACATGGGCTCTTCCTTCCTCGCATGCATAAATTCTTTAAGGTGCCCTGCCTGCACCATCCGCTCTAGCTCGTCCTTCAAGTGCGTACACTGATCTGTGTCATCAACATATTTGTTATAGTACCTGCAGAATCGGTCCGATCTACCCTTTTCGGCTTTATGCGTATGTTCTCGGCCACTTGAGGTCGGGATCTCGTTCAATGGCTTGAAGTATCTCCCCCTGTGGCGAGGCCAGGGGTGTGTATTTATCAAGCCTGGGTCGTCTCCCTCCCAAGTCAGTTCTAGGTTTCTTCAGTTGTACCTTCTCGTCCCTATCAACTCGCTCCCTTTGTCTATCCCCATCATCTTTCAGTCTTAAGGCTTCCTCCAGATGGATATATTTTTCAGCTCGTGCTAGAAGTTCGCCAAACATCTGTGCTGGTTTAACAACCAATGATTGAAAGAACTCTCCCTTCCTTAGTCCCTAAGCCAGGGCGTCAATCAAGAGCTCCTCAGATGCTGATGATACCTCTAGTTTAGCATTCTTGAAATGTTTAATGTATCCCCTCAGGCCTTCTCCCTCCTTTTACTTCAAGCTAAACAACTCAAGTGGTATCTTCTCGTATTTCCTGCAACTGGTGAACTCGTGCAAGAATGCCGAGCTGAACTGATCAAAGTTACTGATAGACCGAGGTGGCAACTTGTAGAACCAACACATCACCGTATCAAAGTTACTGATATAGTGAAATTCGTCGGGAAGAACCAACACATCACCGTATCAAAGAACATATGCAAAGTGGCCGCATTCTCAAACCGACAAAGGTGATCCCATGGGTCCTTCGTTCTATTATACTCGAAGCCTAACGAGTGGTAAGAAGCCGATAAATCGTCCATCATGACGTTCTCTGTGAATGGGGTTCTTCTACGCACCTGACCTGCCGCACTACCCGCCATCCTTTGCTTAACTTCCCTGACCTCTTTTTGCAGATTCTGCATCTGCTCCATGAGGTCGGGATTGGTCTTGCTTGAAGTGTCACCGCTTAAGCCAAAAGATCTCTCCTCCTCCTCCTGAGCAAGAGTTCTGGTCTTGCGTTGGGTGGTCCGGCCTGGCTTTGCCTTCGGTGGTCGAGTTGCTTTAGGAGGGGCGTGGAAAGATCGGTGAGTTTCTTTTCCACGGATTCTTCCACCGCTTGGCCGATGAGGTCTGATATTTAGCGCAGGAAGGTATCATTCAGCGATCCGCCATTAGCGTGTGTCGGTGCCCCCTGAGGAAGCTGCGGCATACTCTGCCTAGCTGTCGCCGATGGCACTACCGCCTTCGGACCTCCCATTGGTGTAGCAGAACTTGGTGTGCCTCCCAGCTCCTCCACGAGATTTCGCCTGAGCCCATCAGATTCCATGATTTTCTGCCTCACGCCTTAACTCGTTCTCCCTTCCTACTGACAACGCTAATTGTTTCGCCCTGGAAATAATTGAACCAAGAGCACCTGCTTCTTCCCTGAGAATATCCTGACCTGCTTCACCAAAAACACGTTAGAAAGGACCACCAGAGGATTTCTGGTGGAGACCTCTCCGATACTTAAGTCAGTTAAGCAGTTTTTGTATTGGAATAATTCGAGTGAGAATGTTCAGAATGTCATACTTTTCCCAGCCTTGAGGCTGAGATATTTATAACCTTTGCCAGTTGGGGCTCTTCCGAGATCCCGGAAACAAACCCGCGAATCTTGGGCCGTTACTCAGAACGACCTGATCAGTTTACTTCCTACTAGAAAGACTTGACCAGGAAGTTTCATCACGGGTGATTTATACTTTTTTGCACGCATTTTTGTTACTTTTTTGTGTTGTGTTTGCATGTGTTTTGCTTGCATTTATGGGTATTAGGATTCGTTTTGGCCTATTTTGTTAGTTTTAGGTTTTGTAGTGTTTTCTTTGTTTTTAGTAGTTTTTCTTATATTTTCTTAGTTTTTTTTATTAGTTTTTGTTTTGAAGGTCAACTTTGGTCAAAGTGGGCCCACGACGAGGTCGGAAGATGATTCAAACCTGATACACTCATTTCTAATCCACGACATATCTTTGGTGCGAAGATCGACCGGAAATGACGAGAAATGTGGCCATTTTCATTGTCACCTCATGCATTCGCTCGGCGGATGTCTCAGTTGTTGTAATAAAAGCATAACTCCAAGACCACTTGTGCCATTTGCCTACAACTTATATCATTGGAAAGCTGAGAGAAATTTCTAAAACTCTTGTGTTACAACAATCCCAAATTATGAGTTTAAGATTGGTAAAAAGCATCTTTAAGTGGAGACAGTTCGTCGTAGCCTCGCTTGTGGCAGGTTTTGGTGCGGAGCCCATAACTCTCGGAGGAAATTTCTAAATGACACAAATCAAACGCAAAATGAAATCCAAGAGGAAGGGATATATTTAATATGAATACACCAATGGCTGATTCCATGTACTTTTCTGCCTATCGACCACGGAAATTGATCGACTGACCGACTCAGGTTCCGGAATGGTACTGCCAAGCAGTCGATCGACTGCTTGACAGTCGATCGACTGATCTGCTGAGGTTGTGTGATTTTGGCGAAAAGAAGGACCATTTTTCCCTTGATTGACCTATAGATGATTCCCACCCATTATCCACAAAAAATATCCTCATTTTGGCTAGTTGGGGACCTTAACAAAGTCCCCATCTCTTCAAAACCCATTTTCCATTTTCTTAGGTTTAGATTTTTAGTTTAGTTTCAATCATCAATAAAATTGTAGTGTAATTTGGTGTGGATATTCTTCAAGACTTGGTTCTTGCATCCTTTGGTTTGGTAATGATAATTCATTCCTCTTGATTTCTTGCTTTGTAGTTGTTAATTGTTGTTGTTTTCTTTAATTATTGTTGTAGATTAATGATTTCTAAAATCTAAAGCTTTTCTTATGTTGTTGAGTTTGTTCTTCATTTCATGTTCTTCATGTTCATCATCTACTATTTTTGTCAAAACCCCATTGAAGCTCTTATGGGTTCTTCAAGCTTTTTGCCAATTTAGGAAATTTCTTAATTTTCATTAGAAATCATGTCTAGCTTCTTAGTTTGTTGTTGTGTTATGCTTGTAGCTTTCAAAGCACTTTTCCCTCCTTAGTTCATTTCAAATTTCAAAAATGATGTTCTTGTGTTCAAGCTTCACAAATCTTCAAGTTTTAATTATTTTAATTTTCAATTGATGCAATTAGTTTAGAAATTATGGGTTTTGGGTTTAGGTTCGTTTAGAGCCATCAATCAGAGTTTGTTGAGACTCGGGATTGACAAACCCGGGGATGGGGATTGACGACCCCAATACTTGGTCGATATTCGGGATTGACAACTCCTATTTATGGATTAAGTACTCGGTAAAAACCGATTGATCGTGGAGACGAACCGAACACCCTAAACCCTCATTTCTGATTATTTTTATTTAAATCACTTTTAATTCTTATATTAGTTGATTAGCTTTCAAAAACAAGAACCAAAGTGAATTACGCTTTATTTAGTATAGTTAGTTTAGTTTTATTTTATATCACAAAAATCAAATGTGAAATAGCTTTCCGATTAGCCTTCGAGAGACACGACTCGGGAAAACTTACCGCACTACAATCGACTCCGTCCTATTGCGGAGACGATTTCTTAGAGTTCTAAGAATTCATCGATCAATGGCAAACCAGTCAGATCAGCCACTATCTTCTCTATATTCCTGACCTGATCATAGGGCCTTGCCCAAAATTGTGGATCAGATCAGGACAAATCTTATCGAGCTATAAGCCCATATCTCGTTTCTTTCCTCCTTCTTCTGACATCAGTTCAGGTCATTCCAACCAGGTTTACGCAAGCTGTCTTGTGCCCTGCCATCAGATCAGGTAGGGTACGAATAGGTTGTACCACCAGATAAAGCTCCAGCCCATTCAAAGTTCTCTTTCGAACACACTTAAGTCATTTTCTTTTAACCGAGCATATTCCTTTAATGAATTTAGTGTAGGGAGGTACTCGTTTTCTAGCACCGAACAATGGAATAGTCCTCTCACACCTGTGAAAGGTCTCATATATGTATCCAATAGGCTCGCCATTTCCATGATGGACTAAAGCTCGAGGGAAATGAAGTATTGGCTCATACTTAAGAAGAGGTGGAGAGTCGGTTTCACGTGAACATTCATCTACCTTCAACTTCCTAGATTTTCTAATCTAGACACCAAAAGCCATATTTTCATCATTGTGGTCATGTTGAGGATCAAATATTAACTCCTGGGTTTCTGAACTTTGGACAATGACACACATGGTGCTGGCCTTGTATAGAGTTATGCATTAATGTATCAGACTCTGAGTCATGTATATTAGATTTTGAATTCTTCCTAGCAACACCAATAACAACATGATGCTGGTCATGTTAAAAGTTAAACATTAAGTCATCAATTTTTGAAATATTCACAAATACACCAATAGATACATGGCCATGTCTGGAGTCAAGTACCTTCTGATCAATTTCTTCACTCTGATCATCAACAATAGTAAGAACATGTTTCTCCTGGTCATGTTGAGAGTCAGATATAACATTTTTTCACACTATACAATAATGCAAACAACAACAGGTCCACGTCGAGAGTCTAACATCATATTTTCATGTTCAGTTTCTACTACTGCTTCCTGCTGCTCTTACTTTTTTCAGGTGCTACTATTTCCTCACCACTTCCCAAAATCCCGAGACTCACATTATCGGGGTAATGAGACATCATCTCATAAACATGAAGCGTTGGGGAATAGGTTTTATGTGAACCCTCATCGGCCTCAATCGACTCCTTGTTTGTATTCTACCTAATGACACCAGCAGGCACATGTTGATTGCCTTAAAAACTAGATACATTCTTTCAAATTTTGTTACTCTGCACATAAACGTGACAAGCAACGTGAAAACTAACATGACCATGTTGAGAGTCTGGTATTAATTGATCCAATTTTGAACTCTTCCGAGCGACATCATAAAAACCATGGTCATCAACATGGGCATGTCGAAAGCCAGACATCTTTACACTTTTTCCTGTTTATGCAACTTCTTACTGTCCTTTTCTTTTCATCACACCTACTCACCACTTCGTAAGATCATATCACTCATATCCTCCCTGTTTAACTCGGGCTAGGAAAGTAATTCCTTGTGAGGGGCTTCAAAATTACTTATAGAATTCGCTAACTCATTTGGTTCTTGAGATTTTGTTTTCTTATATCAGACTCCTGTGACAACCGAGAAGTATTAAAAGTAGTTTGATTAATCATTTCTTCCAATGAAATACCTGAGTCATTGTTCGTATTTAGATTGAACGGCGATTGTTCAAAGAAAATCTGTGACCCCTGATCATGAAACTCACCTCCATAATTTTGATCAAGGTGTATGCTTCAAAATCACCATATGTCATATTCGGGTGGTCACGAGAACCAAAATAATTTGTACCAAAGAATAGACAGGAACCAGAAATCATGTCTATAGTTCCACATATTCTACAAGGTACCAATGACCATGTACTCCTTGAATTCAATTAACGAATAAGAGCATTTAGTTCAAAAATTGACGCGCCAATAATAAAGTAAAAAAAATAATAATACAGCCCAAACAAATATTTTTAAAGTAAATTTATTTAAAAAAATACAAATCTCAAGTTTAAAAATTAAATTAAAACTCTCCCCGGCAACAACACCAAACTGGTAGTGCTGTCGAGACACCCAAATAAAACCCTATTTAATAATTTTGTAGTAAGAGAGTAGGAACCGAATGCTCGGAGAGAATTTAATTATGTTTCTTTAGAGATGTGATTTAAAGAGGTGGGGGTGGTTTGTTTAAAATTAAATTATACTAATGAGCTAAAAACACGAGAACAACTAAGGAAAAATATTAAGTATAATAATTAAATCAATCTAAGTGAATAACATAAATGGTTATTTGATAAAGATGCCTTGGTTGAAATTGATTTCCACCTTGAAGTAACTCACCAATCCTTGATTCAAGAATATCAAGTGACAATTTACGTAATTATCGTCGAAATAATTATTCAATATCCTAATTTAGTCATGTAAAATAAACCATTCTCGTAAACTCTTATTATCGATAAATTCCCACATTCATCCGGAATTCACTCGATGATAGTATTAAAGATTAACGAGACCAACAATCCAAGTAGTAAATAAATAGTCCATTAAATACTAACTTGTTCGATTATTTCACCTAAAAGCGATAACACATAATCCAGCTAATTGTCTATCTTAGTTGCTTCTTATGAATATAATCTAATCTAATCCGACTAGAATAATAATCAAGCAAAGAAAATTGCATACATAAAATGATAGTTGATCAAGCTACGAACTAAAAAAATAATTAAGTAAATAATCCGAGGGAAATAATCGATACATAAATATGTAATCTTAACACATAAAAATAAATTCGATCTCACAGTGATATCTAACTTCAAGATTTCGATTGTCTCAAAAAAAGACAAGAGGGAATTAGACGCATAGAATGTTCATGATCAAAACAAATAAAAGAAGAGAAAAGTAAAGAATCGATCGGTTGTTATGCCTCTCAAAAGGATCTTTGTCCTAAGTTGATCGTCCTCCTCTTTGCGTTTCTTTTCTTATTTTATATCTAAACTGAACCCTAATAACTCACTCGCATGCACATGGGCCGTAAATTATGGGCCTGCTGATAATACGCATATTATGATAACCTCTGCTCAGCGACCCTAGTAAACTCACAAGCATGGTCATATCGCTTTTAGGAGTTTGTTGTACGTTTTATTCATATTCTTTCAACTCTGTTCCGCAACAGTGGCAATGACATCAACGTGGTCATGTTGTACAACTCCAGTTATTAAAACCCATGCTCGTACATATTCTCGGCCTCAAAACAACGCATAAGATAGCTCCAAACTGCATCAAAACCAACAAATGATAGCATTTGCTCAAAAGTACAAAATAGGATAAAAATACCTTAGTTAAGCTCATGATCACCACAAAATGTCGATAAAAGATCCTACTAACCATGCATATTTATGACATATCATATTACGATACTTGAAGTATATTGTGAGTAATGGGATACATTATACGAAATATCCAAAAGTACTAGAAGGGTACTGTGATGGGAACTGAATATAGGACTCTAAGGATTCACACTCCACCAACGGGTATATTTTTTTCCATTGGTGGAGGTGTTGTGTCTTGGAGATACACTAAGCAAACATGAACAACCCGATCCACTGAATCAGAATTCATAGCTATGGATAAAGCTAGTAAAGAGGCTGGGTGGCTTCAAACTTTTCTCGAGGACATTCCATGTTGGAAGAAGCCAGTAACAATGATTATGATATACTGCGATAATCAAGCTACTATCGCAAGGGCTTACAATGAAATGTATAATGATAAATTGTGACATATTCGGTGGAGACACAATATCGTTAGAGAATTGATCTCAAGAGGAATAATTTATGTTGTATGTTAAGTCAAACAAAAATATAACTGACCCATTTACAAAAAAGTTAAAATCAAGATCAGTTACATACATTGGTGGAGGGAATGGGGGTAAAATCCAAAACTAAAGAACGATCTTTAGAGGACACCCAACCATGATGACTGGAGATCCCAAAAAATTGGTTCAATGGGACAACCAATCTTTAAAATATTCAGTTCTAAATTCTTGGTATTTAGCCTTGAGATAACCCATCATTAGAGAGCATAACAAAGATGTATGCCTGCTGAAAGTGGTGAGGTTAAGTATATGACTTTTAATGACGTTCTATACCTACTAAGGTGGATTATTGCAGAATACTTCTGATAGACAATGTTACCTATTTATGTGCAGATGAGTGGTTGCCTCGACCGTTTCACTTAAGAATCCCAAGGGTGTTCAGAGGACAAAATGGACACAACTTTGAGAACTTGAGAAATGGTATAAATGTTGTTACGTGAGTATCATTGTCTAGGTATAATCGTAAGTGGAATAGTTTGATGACACTGTCAACTGGGCCATGGATATATTTAATGATACTTCACTAAGGAGGGTACAAGTCCACAAACTACCTATACTGATATAATAATATTTAGCGGTAACTAAGCAATGAGTCACATGCATCATATATTGATTTTTCATTCATGTGGGCCATAGTTGGAGAAAAGGTATTTTTAAAAAGTTACATTTGGTAACTTTGCCTCAATATTCCAATAAAGGAATGTTCGTTGTCATCGAAAATCTAGCTTCATATTCTTAATTTACATTGCAAGTAGATGATTTGTACATATTTGTGTGTGATTTTCATATGTTCTTGTGCCTTTTCGTGTGTGCTATAGTCGGATTTTAGTCGTATTTTATCCCATTTTTTCCTTATTTTGCATTTTTGTAGTGTTTGTCGTCTTTTTAGTGTTTTTAGTATTTCTCTTTTACTTTTGTAGATTCTTATGTTATTTTGCTTTTCTTTGTTTTAAGGTAGTAAATCAAGCCTAAGAGCATTCACGAGGATCACAACTGGCTCGTTTGATGAAAACACGACTCAGACCCGCAAAACACAACCATCGATCGACACGTGCATCGACGCCTAATCGACGCGCTATTGATGCCCAGTCGATGCGCCGTCATGTCCACTCGTCACGCCATCGATGTGACATTGATGCTGTTTTGCCCCAGAAATATAGACCTTGATATTGCCGCACTCCACCTTGCCACTAGTTTGACCTGTCCACACAACAAGTTAGAAAGGACTATGATTAGCACGGATTTGTCTTGGTTTTTATTAGTATTTTAGTTTATTTTTCGTATTTTTTTTGGTATAAGTTGGACGATTTAAGCTTAATCTCGTATTTTTATAATTCCAGCTTATTTTACCGCATTTTGATCGTAATTGATGCAAGTAGGTGATATTTCGTTGTTTTTCACCTTACAGCTAAGTAACCGGAAGAGTTCAACACGTAATAGACGAGGTTCGATGTTCAAGAAGTGAAGAACAAGCTTTCCGGTGAAACGAGTAACAAAAGATCGAGAATTGGAGGAAGATGCGCAGTCGCGTCGACTGACACGACCGTCGATGCTCTGTCGACGCGAGCCATGATCCGCGTCAGTCGATGCGAGCCATGATCCGCGTCAGTCGACGCACTATCGACGCAACTTGCTGAAGCGTCGATGTCGACGCAACTTGCTGAAGCGTCGATGTCGACGCAACGTCGACGCAAATTGCTTAAGCGTCGATGTCGACACACCCAGTCGACGCGCACGCCTAGGCAGCACCGACACCGAGCACCAGCACGCGTCAGTCGATGCACCGTCGACGCGACGGCCCAGAATTTGGATTTTAGGGTTTCTTGTGCGCCAAGTCATGAAATAACTATATAAACCCTTCATAATTCGGATTAAACACACAACCACGACCCAAAACACTTACCTAAGGTTGAGAAACCTATTTTCAATACCCGATAACATATTTCAAAGATCTACGTCAAAGATTCAAGATCCGAAGCACCGAGACGAAGACGTTCGTTCAAGCTCCGATTTCATCGACCAAGATCAACCGTTCGTAGTCCGTACCTACAACAATCCTTCAGCACTTTTTAGTCAATAATAAGTTTTCTAAACTTTAGTTATTTCTTTTAGATTAATTCTTAGTTAATTTATGTTTTTAAGTATTTATTGCTTTCCGTTTGATAATTAGAATCGTTTGAACCATTGAATCGCTGAAGCTTTGAACCTTAGATTTCGCTTTTAATAATTAATTAGTTGCTGCGTTTTACCTTCGTTCATGCTTGGTGATGAGATTGTTCATGCTTAGTTCATTTATTGCTTATGCTTGGTTAATTAGTTTATGATATGCAATTGCTTGGGAATTTTAGAATTAATTTTGTTCTTGAGAATTCATATGCTTGATAGTCGTAATCGTAGTTCAATCCATGCTAGTTAATTATAGTTGGTTAATTAGTTTAATTTAATTAGTTCAAGATAGTTAGTTATTGCTTTTTAATCTCGTAGTTATAATTTTCAAAAACCAAACTTATACAAGTTCTCGTGTTAAACATTGTGATTAAACAAACATTAAAAATTCCGAACGTCAGTCCTTGAGAGACGACTCGAGTTAAGTTTGCCAAACCTACACGCGATCCCGTTATTTTGCGGGCGAGCTATTAAATTTCTGACAATTATTTATAAAGTAGGCACACGCAAAAGCTCGAATCAAAAATTGGCGCCGTTGCCTGGGATTGAAATAGGTTTTGATAATGTTTGTTCGTGTTATTTTATGCTTTTCCGTTTATTTGTATAAAGTTTCTTTGTTTGCCACTCGATGCGTTGATGTTGTTTGTCGTTGATGCTAGGACGTCGAAGTCTTAGAAACGGACTTGCTATATATATAGACAACATCGAACGAGTTGGGAGACCGAGAAGACCCTTTCATTCCCCTGACGCAATTAATCGTAAAACAAATTCTGCCGACATGTCAAACACTACCCTTATTGGAGGCCGAGGACCAGGAGGAAGAGGAGGAGGACGAACGAATGGTGGCCGAGGGCAAGGAAATGACAATAATACCCCTCTACGATACCAACCATATGGGATGCTGCCCAACGATGATCTAAACTTTGGAGACCCACAAGACGATAATCGTCAAGAAGATCCACCGCTTCTTGATTCTAATCAAGGGCATAACGACGGAAACAACCAAAGGATCAATAACGAAGAGAATCAAGAAGGAAACTAGTTCCTCAATAATCCAAACAACGGGGATCCCCAAGGCCAAGATAATCGTCAAGCAGTGATTCAAGGAAATCAAGTCAACCGTCCACAGCACTTTAGGAATCGAGCGGAAGCTCAAGCATACAACGCTCTTGCAAACGAGGAGTTCTTACACAACCAAGTTGGTAATGGAGGGCCCCAGCCCCAAAACAACCAACAACACAGTGAGAATGTAAATCGGGAACGAGCACCGAACTATTTCCAGACGAGGAGGACGACAATACTATGATGGTGAAGACGACGATGCGCTGGACAATGAATATGAGGATGAAAACGAGTTTCATGAGGATGATTATTATGAGGATGGGGACAATTTTGGACGAAGACGTGCAAATTTTGGAGGAAGACATGCCCCTCGATATCAAAACATACGAAAACAAGGTGATCTAGCATGTCCAACCATTGGACCATATAGCTCAGCGATAGTTTTAGGCCAAGCGGCTAGGAACTACAACTTGAGGACCGACGATTTGAATAGACTACCTTCTTTCTATGGTTTGCCGAATGAAGACCCACTCGAGTTCGTTCGAGAATTTTACATAGCACTTTTTGGGATTCAAGATCGAGGACTTAGTGAAGGACAGCTTAGAATGAGATACTTCCCTAGTACCCTGAAAGATAAAGCGAAACGATGGTTTAATCAATTGCAACCTAATTCCCTAACAAATTGGGGGATGGTTTACAAGAAATTTGTGGGAATATTTTACTCGGCCCAAACGACGATAAAGTTGAGGAGGGAAATTCCCAACTTCGAGCAATTGGATGGCGAATTGTTTCACGAGGCATGGGATCATTTTAAGGAGCTCCTAAATGCATGTCCGCACCATGGTAACAATGACGAAATGGTCAACAATTACTTTTATGAAGGATTATTGCCGAATTTCAAGCAGCAAGTGGAAACACGAGCAGGAGATTTCAGGGGCTTAACCGCGGAAGAAGCACGAGATCTTTTTGAATTAATAAGTGATAATTCGAGGCAAACAAGTTCAAGGCCTCGAAAACTTAGAGTGAATGAGGTTTCAGTTGCGCGAGCGGAGGATGACAAGATCGATAAACTTACAAAGCAAGTGGAGTTGTTGACGAACATGATGATGAAGCAACAATCGCAACCTTCGCAAGAGACATGTGGAATTTGTGGAGCATTTGGACATGGAGCGAATGCGTGTTTGGTAACTTTTGACGATGAATCGAACATAGAGGTCAACGCCGTGCAAAATTTCCAACACAACAATTCTGGGCAGAAACCCACAAACCAATTTCAGGCACAGCGTGACTCTCCTTTTTTCAAGTGGGGTCCTGAGAACCCACATTATGCGCCGATGAAGCCACAGACCGACCCACGGTACCTTCCTTCACCACCACCGCCTACAAAGGGGCAAACGTCAAATCCGGTTAAGCCAAATGATCAATTGTTGGTGTGGCAACAAAATCAAGTGACTGAGATGCTCATTAATAGAGAGGGACTTGTAAAAGTGAATGCAAAGATACCTCTCAAAAAGAATGAATAGTATTGACAGTCTCTCCAAGATAGTGCATGATCTTMCTAAGAGTGTGGAGAGGATTGATAGGACGATAGGACAAATGGCGACTGACATTGCGAGATCAAACAAYGAAAAGGATAAGTTTCTGAGTCAAACGGAGCAAGCCTTAGCGATTAAAGTCCTACGCAGTGGAAAACTGATCGATAATAGAGTCGAGTTAAATGACGGAGGGGATGAACAATTGATCATCTTGGCTTAACCGAATTTGACGTTTGCCCCTTTGTAGGCGGTGGTGGTGGAGGAAGGTACCGTGGGTCGGTCTGTGGCTTCATCGGCGCATAATGTGGGTTCTCAGGACCCCACTTGAAAAAAGGAGAATCACGCT
>BMAC01001158.1:218787-268828 GCA_014905375.1 Phtheirospermum japonicum | reverse complement strand
TTGGTGTGGCAACAAAATCAAGTGACTGAGACGCTCATTAATAGAGAGGGGACTTGTAAAAGTGAATGCAAAGATAGACGACCTCTCAAAAAGAATGAATAGTATTGACAGTCTCTCCAAGATAGTGCATGATCTTGCTAAGAGTGTGGAGAGGATTGATAGGACGATAGGACAAATGGCGACTGACATTGCGAGATCAAACAAGGGAAAAGGACAAGTTTCCGAGTCAAACGGAGCAAGCCTCAGCGATTAAAGTCCTACGCAGTGGAAAAGTGATCGATAATGGAGTCGAGATAAATGACGGAGGGGATGAAGAGATGACGGAGAGTCCAACGCAGGCATCGCCAAAGGGAGATGAATCCAAGCCGATAGAACAATTGCATAAGACACCAAGCCCTTACATTCCGGGATCTTTGAAGGGGAAGCTCACAAACAAGACTCTCACTTCGCCGATAGTCGAAAAAGTTCCGTTTCCAAGCCGTCTTCGACCAGCAAAAGAAAATAAGAAGTTCATGGAGCTTTACAACTTGCTGAAGAACGTCAACATCAACCTTCCTCTTTTGGATGTGATCAAAACGATGCCGGCATATGTGAAGTTCTTCAAGGAGCTTGCTACAAGACATAGGCGTTCGGAGACAAATCAGTACGTTCCTCTAACGAAGGAGGTGAGTGCGTTATGCAAGCAACCACTGCCTACGAAGGAGAAGGACCCTGGAAGCTTTTGTGTCAATATTACATTGGAGAATGGGCAACAAGCGCGCGGAATGCTTGATCTTGGCGCGGGAATTAACTTAATGCCGCATTCCCTTTATAAGCAATTTGATTTAGGACCATTGAAGCCGACAAGGATGCGTCTCCAATTAGCGGATCGTTCAATTCGCCAACCATTGGGAATTGTAGAAGACGTTTTGGTGAAAGTAGGAGAATTAATAATACCAGTTGATTTTGTAGTTTTAGATGTTGGAGAGATGTCGAGTGAGGACAAGGGGCATACTATTCTTTTAGGCCGTCCATTTTTGTCTACCTCCCATGCGGTGATTGATGTGAACAAAGGGAGGATGAGCATGTCTGTTTTGGGAGAGACGGTTACTTTTTCTTTGAAAGATATAAATAGTTGCCCTGCACCATTGATGGAAGAAGAAGAATGTTCGTTCGTTGACCCAGTAGATGCATGCGTCCGAGAGCTTAAGAGCATAACGGTTTTGGACGATATGGCAGTCGAGGACGCTGATGATTTTCTAAGTGGGGAGGAGATAGCCGAGCTATTTGGTATTGATTTTCGTGACATTGGAGCGGACCTTGCGATTATGGACCCCAACGAAACATTTGAGAAGGAGTTTCAAGCGAGTGACATGGTGGAGTTAGGTGATCCACCGCAAGTCGAGTATTGATCGTTGAAACGCGTCGAGCATGCGACGTAAAATGTTGCGCTTCTTGGGAGGCAACCCAAGCGTTAGTTTTTCTTTAATTTTTATTTCGATTTTTTTAGTTTATTTTTGTTTTTATTGTGTCAATTTTCGTGGTGCGTTTATGTGTGTGTTAATGTGCAGGAAATCCGATTTTACGATTTCATCTCCGCCGATCGAGGTCGCAATCCGACCCAATTTAGCTGCAGTCCGGCAACCTTTTGATGAGCCACCATCCGGCCGATTCAATTGCACGCGATGTGCCACCGGGTACTTGCGCGCAACACAGTTGACTACAATCGTTTTAATTCAAGACAATTCCAATCACGTGTTCAAGACGAAGGATTATTGCACAAACATTTTGGAAAGACTCAACTATCGAGTTTTCAGGGATGTCTTCTTATCTCCCTTGCTTTTATTTTCTTTATATTTATGGCAATCAGGAGTTTGCAACATTTTTAAAGGGGGGGATGGTTGAGTCTGCATTATAGTTGAAATTTGTGCAAATTTAAAATTTTTCGTGGGTTTGTAGTGCAAAATTTTACGTGATTGATCACTATTTCTGCGCTGTATTGTGTTTGTATGGCTTGCCTGTCAAAGTTAGCTAAGTATGATTTGAGGTTTTTGTCTTTTGAGCGTGCATAAGTGCATAAAAATTTTCAAAATTATTATTATATATTTGTAAAATGGTACTTGAACGCAATTGATTTCGCGAAACCTTAAAAGCAGCGTCAATTCAAAACTTTTTCATGCAAAAAGCCTGTAAGTAGCCTGAGTGATTATCATCATTGCATGTGCTTGAATGAGTTTTGATTTGAGATCTCTTTGAAATCGCTGTGTGTAGTTGACTTTGAAAATGACGTTAAGGCACATATACAACCCTATTCCGGCCTTATCCATATATTCTAGCCACTATAAATTCCGAATGAGCCCCTCATAGCCAAATAATCCATGCCTATAGCCATGAGTGTTTTAAAGTCGACCCCTACAACCCATTAAAAGCATGGGGTAAGAGTTGGTAATTTTTATTGGGTATTAGTGTTTTGGAGTTTTTACAAGGGATTTATGAATTTTTTTAATAAAGGATCACCGTCCTTCAATAAAAAGGGAAAAAAAAAATAAAGACCCCATAACACAGAATTAAAGGGGATTAAAAGAAAGAAAAAAGAGAAAAAGAAAAAGAAAACAAGAAGGATGGTGAAATGTGATAGTCATTGACTATGCACTTATAAAGGCTTATGTTTTATTATTTTGTTATAAAGCCTAATGTTTAAAAGGCAAAGAGTTGAGTTGTAATAAGTGGTTTTGAGCTTCAAGTCGGTTTTACGGTTTACAAGTTGAGGAATAGCCTATGTTAAAGGCTACTATATGAGTGTTAAGTGAGGTTTTTCTTTTGTTCGAGGTGAAGCATCTTGCTCTGTGATTAGATTAGTTGGGGGGTTATTTAGCCACACGACTTATATATCCCATACCCGTCCAAAGAGTCTTACATTACAACCCGCGAAGACCTTTTCCGATTCTTAGTTTTGACAGGACACTTAATTTGCGATTGAAAAGAGATTGATTTTCCGTGCTTATTTATTGTGCATGTATTTGTATGATTTGAGTGTATACACGTCCCATGAAGAAAATACTTGAGTGCTTTGAGCGAACACCCCTATATATTACCCTTTTGAGAGGATACATGATTTTGTTTTTGGAGCGACAATGTAATAAGGGTGGAGTGTTTGACGTTGCGTTACTTGTATCTATATTTTCAAATATATGTATGTAGCATAGCACGACTAATTGCTTGAACTGATTTTCACTCTTGTTATACTTTGAAACTATCATTTGTTCGAGGACGAACAAACCAATAAAGCGTGGGGTAGTTGATTAGCACGGATTTGTCTTAGTTTTTATTAGTATTTTAGTTTATTTTTCTTATTGTTTTTGGTATAAGTTGGACGATTTAAGCTTAATCTCGTATTTTTATAATTCCAGCTTATTTTACCGCATTTGATCGTAATTGATGCAAGTAGGTGATATTTCATTGTTTTTCACCTTACAGCTAAGTAACCGGAAGAGTTCAACGCGTAATAGACGAGGTTCGATGTTCAAGAAGTGAAGAACAAGCTTTCCGGTGAAACGAGTAACAAAAGATCGAGAATTGGAGGAAGATGCGCAGTCGCGTCGACTGACACGACCGTCGATGCTCTGTCGACGCGAGCCATGATCCGCGTCAGTCGATGCGAGCCATGATCCGCGTCAGTCGACGCACTATCGACGCAACTTGCTGAAGCGTCGATGTCGACGCAACTTGCTGAAGCGTCGATGTCGACGCAACGTCGACGCAAATTGCTTAAGCGTCGATGTCGACACACCCAGTCGACGCGCACGCCTAGGCAGCACCGACACCGAGCACCAGCACGCGTCAGTCGATGCACCGTCGACGCGACGGCCCAGAATTTGGATTTTAGGGTTTCTTGTGCGCCAAGTCATGAAATAACTATATAAACCCTTCATAATTCGGATTAAACACACAACCACGACCCAAAACACTTACCTAAGGTTGAGAAACCTATTTTCAATACCCGATAACATATTTCAAAGATCTACGTCAAAGATTCAAGATCCGAAGCACCGAGACGAAGACGTTCGTTCAAGCTCCGATTTCATCGACCAAGATCAACCGTTCGTAGTCCGTACCTACAACAATCCTTCAGCACTTTTTAGTCAATAATAAGTTTTCTAAACTTTAGTTATTTCTTTTAGATTAATTCTTAGTTAATTTATGTTTTTAAGTATTTATTGCTTTCCGTTTGATAATTAGAATCGTTTGAACCATTGAATCGCTGAAGCTTTGAACCTTAGATTTCATTTTTAATAATTAATTAGTTGCTGCGTTTTACCTTCGTTCAMGCTTYGTGATGAGATTGTTCATGCTTAGTTCATTTATTGCTTATGCTTGGTTAATTAGTTTATGATATGCAATTGCTTGGGAATTTTAGAATTAATTTTGCTCTTGAGAATTCATATGCTTGATAGTCMTAATCGTAGTTCAATCCATGCTAGTTAATTATAGTTGGTTAATTAGTTTAATTTAATTAGTTCAAGATAGTTAGTTATTGCTTTTTAATCTCGTAGTTATAATTTTCAAAAACCAAACTTATACAAGTTCTCATGTTAAACATTGTGATTAAACAAACATTAAAAATTCCGAACGTCAGTCCTTGAGAGACGACTCGAGTTAAGCTTGCCAAACCTACACGCGGTCCCGTTATTTTGCGGGCGAGCTATTAAATTTCTGACAATTATTTATAAAGTAGGCACACACAAAAGCTCGAATCAGACTACCGGGTGAATTCCAGGGGAATCATCTCCGATGCTTAAGTCAGTAAGCATTTTAGGTATTTTATTACTCTTGGATAGGATGTGTATACCCTCTGTTAGTTGGAGTCCTTTCCGAGATCCCAAAAATAGGCCCGCGATTCCCAGACCGTTATTTCAGACGACTTGACCAGGTCGCCCTTTCTGGATAACCTGAGCTCCTTGAGCTTAGTCTAAGACTTCTGTGCGTTCCTATGCTGACCACGATAAATCCTTATCTAGAAATTAAGATCAGGTCAAGAGGAGTCATCTCGATTATTAACATAGACTCAGCTCAAGCTATTTCTTTCCTGAACCCTTCTTCTTCATGACGTAGAACCTGGATTTGGCTCACCCCAACTTGCCTTACCTAAGCTGTTTTGAAGCTTGCGATCACTTCAGGTCAGTATCAGATCAGGTCATATCAATCAGTAACCCCCCCCCCCCCCCCCCCCCCCCCCCGAATGGTTGGGGTGAGCTATGAGGCCTCGGTTTTACCCAATCAATTAGAATCCCAACACGTCTCTTCATGTACTATTCCCTGACACGTATTTAAATGTGCATATCCCGGCAAATTATCTTTTTCTTAAAAATCTTTTTCAAAACATATCTTTCCTCATATCTCGCTGCTTATCGATTTCCATTGCCATTTCACATTCTCCTTTGTCAAGCAACTTTGTCTTCTTCTCCAATTGTGATTTTCTCTCTCCCTTCAAACCAGGTACTTTTTTGTTCTCCTTCAAGTTTTCCGATTATGTCTTCTCATTACTCTTCTTCCTCTTACCTTCACTTGTTGACGTCTTCCTCGGCAACGCTGTTTTTAACTTCCTCCGATGTACGGGGTTATTCTATTCATGCAGCGGCCCTGATAATATTCTCTCTACTATCAGTGACCGGACTTTGGAAGGGCTGAGGGCCAAATTCCATATTTTCGAAGCATTTTCCCTCGTCAACCCGGACGCCGGTGAAAGAGCATCTCAGCCACCCTTTGATCATTTAACTTTCTTCCTTGATCAATTCTAGGCCGAGTTGAGCCTTCCCGTCCACCCTTTCATACTGGCGGTATCCCAAATCTTCTGGGTTTATGAACTCATAGGATTCCATCTATCTGCGTGATTTTCTAGGAATATCCCCACATCCCAACTATTCTAATCTCTCTTCCAAGCTAAAAGCTCATCTCATGGCTTCTTCTACCTATCGGCCCGAGCCGGCGTTCAGTTCCTGACCGACAACCCTTATTCCAACAAGTCCTGGAGGAAAAAAAAATTCTTCTTTGTCCATTGCTCAGGTGATTGGGGTTTCTCCCCAACATCCATCAACACCCTTCCTGCTCAAGCTCACCAGACCCGAGGAGAACGATCTCCTTCTTTGAAAAAGATCATACTTACCCTAAATGAGAATATCTTCCATCTATATAAGCTCCTCTCTCACACTGTCTTGAGCTTCTTCAATTCCAGGGAGGAAACTGGCCCTCTGGCCCCTAAGATCGGTATATTCAAAGAGCTATCCAGCTCTGCCTTTTTTGCTTCCATCTTTCTTGTCTACCGAGAATTTAGTTCTCCTCCCTTATTATTTTTTTGTTACTATATTATTATGATTTTTATCCTTCTCTCTCTCTCTCTCTCTCTCTCTCTCTCTCTCTCTCTCTTTTGCAGTCACCATGATGAAAAAGTTAATTGTCGAGCGTCAATGAAAGTTGGCTCCTCCAATGGAAAAGAGTCCTCTCGAAGAGCTGACCAGGCCTGTAGAGTCGACCAGACCAGGGGAAACAGCCCTACCCGAGGGACCCTCCAGACCTGACGTGGACCTAACGGTCCATTCCGATTCGGAGGGCGTGCCAACGCTTGACCCTCGCAAATGCGCCCGGACTGGAAAAGGGGTTACACCTTCGGGTTCCAAAGTGACGACCCCTAACTTGAACTTATTTAATAGCACGTCTATTTTAGACTGCCCTGGGGAGGTGGCAGTCCACTTCATTCAAGGGAAGTGCCCCTCCTCTGATCGTCGCACCTTGGAGAAATGGTCAAATTCTGAGCTGATCGAATCTCTATGTCAAGACGAAGCAAGGGTAACTACCTTCTCTTTTCCCTTATCTCTTCCCCTCTTTCTCTTTACCTCTATCTAAGTAATTCTTTTTCACTCTGGTTGCATCAGGCGGTTGCTAAGAGGTCCATCCTGGTCGCTCGGGCTCGGGGCTCTTTAATGAATACTAACCTCGCCAAGGAGCATTCGGCCCTTAAAGAGAGAGAAAAGAGGCTGGTGAGTCTCTGAAAAGAGAGAGGAGATGAGACTAAAGGATTCAAGGATCACGTGGCAGAACTTCGAGCTGAGTTAGGCAAGGCCCGTGCTAAATCGCCTCTTCAGGCGGACGAGGCAAAACAGCAGATTGCTGAGGCTCGGATGGAGGGCCTATCTGAAGGTCGGGTCGAGGGGCAGACTGAGTTCTTTAAATCAGAAGAAGGGCTGAGGTTGATCCAAACAACCCGGGAGGTGACTAGGCGAGCCTTTTCGCACTCACAATAGCTATTTGAACTTCTCCTCCCAGAAGCTGAGGCCTACTATTACTTTGGGCTAGACGCTTATGAGAAATGGTCCAAGGAGAACCCCTCTGACCCCTTTGATCGCGAGAAAACCTTGGCCAATCCTCCCGAGCACACAGTTTTACCTATGATGTGAACGACGATCGCCTTCACCAGCTTGGTGCCCCCAAAATTGTAAAGCACATTCTCTAGATCTTCAATGCTCCTGCTCAAGACTCCTCTTCTCGCCCAGAGCAGGCCCTTACTCTTGCCTTACTAGAAACCACTGCCTCCCCGACCTTCGCTGGTCTAGGCGAGCTGGAGGGCAAGCCCCAGTTCGAGAAAGACTTCAGGGAGGGCACCGGGGCGACTGGAAAAGTCGGCGGCGAACTAAGTACTGAAGATTACGGGGCGTAGGCTAGTCATCTGCTCTTGTTGTTTTCGGCTGACCTATATTTTTACATCTTGCTTGTACTGAATAATATTTTTGCTCGTTTCCTTTTTTGCCTGTTGTGTTTTAGGGTTTCCTTAAATCAAGGAAACCCTAACATTATCCTACATACTTACGCGTTCGTTATATAAACATCTTTTTTCCTGTTTTCTAGCTTATCACTATGGCTTCCGAATCCCTGATAAAAGAAATAGATACTCTTAAGAAGAAAAACATTTCCTTCTTCAACGAGAATTTCCTCCTTTCAGAGGAGAATGCTAACCTTCGTGAGAAATTTTCCCAATTGCACAAACTCCTGGAAAGGAAAAGGCAAAAAAACGTCACTATAAATATGAGTGGTCCAAGCTCCGCTAGTTGATCCAGCAACTCCGATAGGAGCAAGCGGATCTACTAAGCTTGGTGCGCCATTTGTCTACCACCGTCGGCGAGGTCCAATCTGAAACTGAGCGTGCGAATGGGTATCGTCTCTACCTTCATGAAACTGAGCAGGAATTATGGCGCATTTACCGAGTCCTAGCTGCGGATAGAAGGGTCTCCTCCTCCCATCTTTACGACTCATCTAATCGAGCTATATCCCAGGACTCCCCTGCTCTGTATAAACTCAATCAAGCCTGATGTCCGACCTTTGCATTTTATATTAATTCATGCCATTGTACTTAGCATTTCCCTTTAAATAAAATAACACGAGACCTGCCTTATGGTGTTCGTAAATCTTTTTTAAAATCACACTTTTATATCATGCCCGGACTTGTAAAACTTTTATAATTAAATTTGTCTGATCACCCATAAAGGTGTTCATTAATTCTACTTGGCATGTTCAAAGGGTTTTTGCTCTTCCATCAGCTTTTGCCCCTAATCTCTAGGGCTCGTGCCCTCGACTGACAATCGGGTCAGGCCTTTGGGGTATCCACCCCTTGTCCAATTGGGCTAATTTTTGGGGCTCGTGCCCTTAACTGACAATCAGGTCAAGCATTGGGGTATTTACCCCTTGGCCAATCGGGCTAATTTTAGGGGCTCGTGTCCTTATATGACAATCGGGTTAGGCGTTTGGGGTATTTACCCCTTGGCCAATCAGGCGAATTTTTGGGGCTTGTGCCCTTAACTTAAAATCAGGTCAGACATTTTAGGTATTTACCGCTTGGCCAATCAGGTCAATTTCTAGGGCTCATGCCCTTAACTGACAATCAAGTCAGGCCTTTAGGGTATTTACCCCTTGGACAATCGGGCCAATTTTGGGGGCTCGTGCCCTTAACTGACAATCAGGTCAAGCGTTTTGGGTATTTACCCCTAGGACAATCGGGCTAATTTTTGGGGCTCGTGCCCTTTACAGACAATCAGGTTAGGCATTTTAAGGTATTTATCCCTTGGCCAATCGGGCTAATTTTTTTTGGCACATATCAAATTAATAACAATTTTTCTTATAAACAACCCTGGTACATTAATCTTCACACACAGTACATTCGCAAGTTTGCTACGTTCCATGCTCGCTGCAGTTTGACTCTATTCATCTGTTCAAGCTCGTAAGCTCCTCCTGCAAGAATCCTGGTGAACTTATACGGTCCCTACCATGTAGCATCCAACTTTCCTTTAGTCTTGCCTAGATTGGCCCTGGAAGAAACAGGTCTCATATTTGGAATTGCCGCTTGACCACTGACTTATTATAAGTTTCTCTTATTCACCCCCTCATGTGCTCCATTTTTATGGAAGCTCATTCTCTCTTCTCCTCTATTAGATCCAACGCATCTTGCCTCAACAGCTCATTCTGCCTTTCATTGAAGTTCTGTATCCTATGGGTTTCCATGCCGATTTCTGTAGGGATGACGACATCCATGTCGTATACCAAGTTGAACGACGTTTCTCTCGTGCTCTCTTTGGGGTTAGTCAGATATGCCCATAGGGTCGAACTAATCTCTTCTATCCATTTGCTCCCTGACCTCTCTAGGCGCGCTTTAATCCCTGCACCAAGATACGATTAGTCACCTCGACCTGGCCATTCACCTGGGGGTGATATGTGAAGTGCTATTCTATCTTCATTTTTGCACACCATGCCTGTATTCGAACTCCCATGAACTGCGTGCCATTATCTGACACCAGTATTCTTGGGATACCAAATCGACACAATATATTTTTCAACAAAAATCGCATTACCACCTCTTCCGTGATTTTAGCTATAGCTTCTGCCTCTAACCATTTTCTATAATAATCTATAGCCACTATCAGGAATTTACTCTGGCCTCGGGCTGTAGGGAAAGGTCCATCCAGATTTATCCTCCATTTCGCAAAAGGGCATAGAGATCTCATTGTCATGAGCTTCTCGGTGGGTCGATGTATGAGGGAAGAGTGTTTCTGACACTTATCACATATTTTCATAAAGTTCTCCACGTCTTGCCTCAGTTGTGGCCAAAATTACACCTCTCTAATTATTTGCTCGATAATGCCCTGGGACCCATGTGATTACCATAACATCCCTCGTGGATTTCTTTGAGAATTTGGGAACCCTCTTCGGACTTAGACATCGTATGAGAGTTTTTCCAAAACCCCTTTTGAACATCTCTCCCTTAATTAGACAGAATCTGGATGACCTGGCCCATACCTTTGCCTCTTTTCAAATGTCACAAAGTAGCTCTCCCTTGTCCAGGTACGCCTTGAGGGGAGAATGCCAATTCTCCTCTTCCTATAATGCATTTACTTCCCCTTCTCCGAATTCCCGGTGTGCCATTGAGAGGGTGATCCTCTTTCTTGACAATCCATTGCTGAGCTAGCTACTTTAACTAAGTAGTCTACTCGGCTATTCTCTTCCCTAGGGATTTGAAGCACATTTAAAGCATCCATAGTTCTGGCAACCTCCTGGAACTGAGCTAGATATTTTCGCATGTGCTCTTTTCTTTTGGAAAATTCACCTTTTATTTATTTTTACACCAACTGAGAATCCACTCGTGCGCATATTCGCTCTGCCCCTAGATCCTTTGCCATATGTATTCCTCTTAATAGGGCCTCATACTCCCCCCTATTGTTAGACAAGCAATAATTCATTCGTACTGCGTACTCTGTAGTCACTCCTTCTAGGTCTATCTGTATTATTCCTGTGCCACAACCCAAGTTTCTCACGGAGCCATATGTATATATATTGTCTATTCCCCTTTTTACTCAAGAGAGCTGGTCATTTCTTGCATAAAGTCTGCCAATGCCTGTGCATTGATCGCTACTCTTCCTATGAAATATATATCAAATTCACTGAGCTCGATAATCCATTTGACCAGACGTCCTGAGACCTCTAGTTTGCTCATTATTGTCTTCAAGGGAAAATTAGTTCTGACTATTATTTTGTGTGAAAGAAAATAGGGCCAGAGCTTGCGAGCTGTCCCGACCAGAGCCAGCATAGATCTCTCCCTCCCAACATATCGGAGTTCGGCGTCATGCAACACCTTACTCCAATAACACACTACTTCTGTATTCTCCTCTCCTCTCTATGCAAAAACATGCTCACTGCATGTCTACCCACAGACATATATAGGATCAAGGGGTCGGCCATAACCATCTTAGTGAGCGGCGCCATACATATTAAATGTTCTTTCAATTTCAAGAATGCTACTTGGCATTCCTCATCCCACTGGAATAGAGCCTTTTTTCGGAGATCTCGGAAAATGGCAAGCTCCTCTATGATGAGCGGGAGACAAATCTGCTCAGAGCTGTTATTCGTCCTACTAATCACTGCATCTCTTTAACATTCCAAGGTGGTTGCATGTCCATAATAGCTTTGGTTTTTCCTGGGTTAGCTTCTATCCCTTTCTCTGTGACCATGTATCCTAGGAATTTTCCAGCTCGTACCCCAGATGCACATTTCCTAGGGTTGAGCTTCATCCGATATTTTCTTAGTGTGTAAGTCTCACTCAGGTCATCCACATGGGAGGTCGCCTTAGCACTTTAGACTAGCATGTCGTCCACATACACCTCCATGTTTCTCCCAAGCTGAGCTTTAAACATCTTATCCACTAATCATTGATATGTGGCTCCCGCATTCTTAAGTTTAAAGGGCATAACCACGTACCATACGTTCCTTTCGGGGTTATGAAACTACCCCACTTCCAGTCTTCTTTGGCCAATTGATCTGATGGTATCCCTAAAAATCATCCATCATGCTGAGAAGTTCTCATCCCGAGGTGGAGTCCACGAGCTGATCTATCCTTGGCAATGGATAGTGGTCTTTGGGTCAAGCACGATTGAGATCTCGGAAGTTGATACACATCCTCCAGTCCTCGGTTTTCCCCACCAACACGGCGTTGGAGAGCCATTCTGGAAACTGTATCTCTTGGATATGCTTAGCTCGTAATAGCTTTTCTACCTCAACTTGAATAATGGCCTCCTTCTCCGGGCTGAAATCTCATTTCCTTTGCTTTATTAGCCTTGCCATGGGGATTATATTGAGACGATGCTTAGCTACCCCTGGGTCAATGCCCACCAAGTCTTGGGGATACCAGGCAAAGACGTCGGCATCACCCCTCAAAAAGTCCACCAACTCAACCAAAACCTCTGGGCTCAGGGTCGTCCCTACCCGCAGGACTCAGCTGTCATCGCCCGAGATCAATTCTACCATTATTAATTTCTCATCATGCCGAGTCAACTCTGGCATTACCACCTCTTTCCTGGGCTTTTTAGTCCTCCTCACTTCTTCGTCCCTCCTAAGACTTTCCACGTACGACCAACGCGATGCATACTGACCATCTCTGACCTCTCCCACTCCTTCTTGGGCAGGGGATTTCATTTTCATGTGATAGACATAGACTACTGCCTAAAATTGACTTAGAGATGGTCTTCCAAGCATGTTATTGTATGAGAATGGCGCATCCACAACCAAGAAATGTACTGACTTGGTTTTCCTAAATGAGCCTTCTCCTAGGGAGACTAGGAGGCTTACCGCACCTAGCGGTCGTAGAGCTCCCCCAGTAAATCCTACCAATGAGGTTGTGACCTCCTCCAACTCTAAATCTAAGTTTAACTTTCTAAAAGAGTCACAGAATAAAATGTCCGCATAGCTGCTTCTATCGACGAAGATTCGTCGTAAATTTTAATTAGCAATGGTAGCGGTTATTACCAGAGCATCTATATGAGGCACTAGGATGCCATCCTTGTATTCCGATCCGAAGCAAATGTTCGGGCTTTGGGAGAGCTGCCCTACCTCCCGTGTTTTCCTCAATAGATCTTTCGCAGCTTGCACGTAATTGTTCTGAGCAAGTCGTGAGTGCTCGTCCCAGGCAGCTCCCGTCATCAATTGGATTTCTCCACATATCTCTTGGGATTGGTTCTCCCTTTTTCCATCACCACGGCTGCAAATCTCATTCACGTCTGGTTCCCTGATATCAGTCCCTTCTATAAGGGTCAGACCTGGGTTCCTCCCTCTTTGCGCGCACAAACTCTTTAAAGTGCCCTGCCTGCACCATCCGCTCTATTTCATCCTTCAGATGCTTGCATTGATCTGTGTCATGACCATACTCATTATGGTACCTACAGAGTCGATCAGATTTATCCTTTTTCGGCTTCTGGCGTATGTCCTCGACCATTTGAGTTCAGGATGTTGCTCAATGGCCTAAATTATCTCCCCATGTGGTGAAGCCAAAGGTGTATACCGATCAAGTCTGGGATGTCCCCCCCTTAGGTCGGTTATGAGCTTATTCACTTGTGCCTTCTCGTCTTTATCAACCCGCTCTCTCTGTCTGTCTCTATCATCTTTCAGTTTCAGGGCTTCCTCTAAATGGATGTAATTTTCAGCTCGTGCTAGAAGCTCACCAAACGTCTGCGCTGGTTTGACTATCAACGACTGGAAAAATTCTCCCCTCCTCAACCCTTGAGCCAGGGCATTAATCAAGAGCTCCTCAGGTTAGCAACCGTAAAATGTTTGATATACCCTCGTAGGCCCTGACCTTCCTTTTGCTTAAGGTTAATAATTCCAGCGGCATTTTCTGGTACTTCCTGCATCTAGTTAAATGGTGCAGGAATGCCGAGCTGAATTCGTCGAAGTTGCTTATAGATCGGGGTGGCAACTGGAAGAATCATAGCTGAGCTGATTTAGTGAAGGTCATAGGGAAATCTTGGCATATCGAAGCATCAGAGAATTTGTGCAAGGTAGACGCATTCTCAAATCAGCATAGGTGGTCCCAAGGATCTTTCGTTCCGTTATACTCGAAACTCAAGATCGGTAAGAGGCTGGAAAATCGTCCATCATGTCGTTCTCCATAAATGGGGTGCTTCTCCACGCTTGTCCTACCACATTGCCTGTCATAATTTTTTTGACTTCCTCGACCTCCTTCTATAAGTTATACATTTGCTCGGTGAGATCCAGATTGCTTCTGCCAGAGGTATCACTGTCCGAACCAAAAGAGCTCTCCTCTTCCTCCAAGACGGGGGTCTTTGCCGTGCGCTGAGGGGTCTTGGATGGCTCTGTTTGTGGTGGTTGAGCTACCTTAGGAGGGAGTGGTGAGAGCTCTGCAAATTTTTTCTCCACAGCGTCTGCCACCACTTTGCCGATGAGCTCAGAAATCTGCTTCAGAAAGGAGTCATTCACAAATCCACAGGCTTCGTGCGAGGGGATTCCTTGAGGCTGCGTCATGTCCTGCCTGTTTGTCGCTGGGGGTTCTGCTTCTGGAGCTCCCATTGGCATGGCAGAACTCGGCGTGCCACCCAATTCCGCCACCAAATTTTGCCTGAGTCCGTCACTTTCCATGGAATTTTTGCCTCACGTCTTAGCTTAGTCACGCTATTCCCATAAATAGTGCCAATTGTTTCGCCCTAGAAATATGGACCTTGATATTTCCGCACTCCACCTTGCCACTAGTCTAACCTGTCCACATAATAAGTTAGAAAGGACCACCGAAGGAATTCCGGTAGAATCCTCTCCGATGCTTAAGTCAGTAAGCGTTTTAGGTATTGGAGTGAAGATGTGAATATTCACAATGGCATACGTTTGTTACTCTTGGCTGGGATATTTATACCCTCAGTTAGTTGGGGGCCTTTTCGAGATCCTAGAAATAGGCCCGTGAATCCCGAACCGTTATTTCAGATGAACTAACCATGTCGCCCTTTTTGGATGACCTGAGCTCCTCGAGCTTAGTCTAAAACTTCTGTACGTTCCTGAGCTGACCACGATAAAACCTTATCTAGGAATTAAGATCAGTTCAAGACGAGTCCTCTCGGGTTATTCACATAGACTCAGCTAAAGCTATCTCTTTTCCTGATCCCTTCTTCTTCATGACGTAGAACCCAGATTTGGCTCACCCCAACTTTCTTTACCTGTTCTCCCTTGAAGCTTGCGATCACTTCAGGCCAGTATCATATCTGGTCGTACCAGACGCACCATCGACGGGGCCATTTTCCAGCATCGGTGGTCAGGATAATTTTGGCCATTTTGGGCAAAATGACTATTTTACCCACAATTTCACCTCTCTATATATAACATTTCATTTTAGAAATGGAAGCTTTTTAACCCCTTAGGGCTTGACATCCCAAGCAATGTCTCCATTTTCTCACTTTCTTTATTCAAAATCTTAGCTTTTTAGTTTTAATAATTATAGATTTTTGTAAGCATTGATCGGATGATAAATGTAGCTTAGTTTAATCCGTGTTCTTCTTGCTTGAACGATGAAAGTCTCCAATTTCAATTAGTAAGATTTCATTTCCCTTTGTCTTATTATTCTAATTTCTTGTTGCTTTATTTATGAATTTTCTTGTTAGGTTTGTGATGTTCTTGATTCATAGTTGTGTTTCTTGCGATTCCTCATGATTTTAGATTTTTCATTCTCAGAAATTCATAGGATTATAATTATTGTTATTCAATTTTTATATTCCATTATTGCTTTATTTTAAACTTTTATATTTAATCATGTTCACGTTTGTGTTGAGTTTGAATTGCTGCATTACTTGATGATTGTTGGTTAAAATTCATTGGTCTAGTGCTTGGATGAGTTTAGAACCATCAATTAGCATTGTTGGGCGTTTAATTTACAAGTTAGTATCGACAACCCCAACTCGTTGATTAAGTGTTCGATGAAATGCCAATTGATCATGGAGAGGATTTTAGAGCCCTAGACCCCCATTTTATTAGTATTTTTAAAGTTGTCGATTTTGTTTCTCATCAATTAAATCATCGTCTTCGATATTACAACTTTCACAAACTCAAATTTGATCGCGTGTGTAGAATTGCTTTTCATTGTCTTCTCATTCATGAATCAAACACGAGAATTGCTTTCGATTAGTCTTCCTTGAGAGATTCATCTCAAGTCATCTTTCCACTTACAATTGCTCTGTTCTCTTGTGGACAAACTTTTTTTTAATAAAAAAAAAGTAAGTGTAAAAAGTTCGATTCAGTAGATGATCATGTTATATTCACTTTGACAAATCCATATTTGATTGAGTGAGAAATCAATGACCAAAGTTGGACACTTGAGAAGTGAATTTGGAAGTTGAAGAGGTAGTGAGATTCCCTTTAGAAGATGGAAAGTCCCACAAAGGAAGGAGACCCATTTATAGATGACTTTATTAAATGAAGTGAGATGGACATTGATTACAAGTTGAGTGAGCATGGAAGTCCCCACAAGCGGGCCATCACCACCCGCTTTCCCGCCCACCCACCCATCTTGGCTCGGGCATGGTCGTAGGTGCTAGCATGGCTCATAGCTTGTGTGCCTGTGTGACCATATCGTCTGGGCTTGGTCCTCTTTGGGCCTTCAAGATTTGGACCAAAAACTATTTAATTTGTTTCGTTTTAAGCCTTTTCCGAAACATTCTCAATCTTTCTTGTTGAGTAAAATAAGGAGATTAACTTGTTTTAGGAATCCTAATTCCATTAATATACTTCCTTATTTAAGGGCCATTTCTCAACTATAATTAGCATCCCCTATGTAGTGTAAGTTTGTACACAAAAACATCATCAACATATATACATCTCATAGTTTTCCTGCCTGCCTCACACATCATATAGTTAGCAGTTAAGATTTTGCTTAGTTGTTTGGCTAGTTCTCATTCTCTAGAGTCACTGGATCAACTGCTTCTTCTGGCACCATTGTCGTTGTATTTTAGGAGACTCTTTACCATAGATTCATGAACATTGCATACAGAGCAATAAGAATTTTAAGGAAATATTTCGCTCAACTCGACACTTTTCTATTTCTATTACTTATTTACGCTTTTTATTTGGTTGTAATAAATCTTTGTTAGTTCAAGTTATCCCCAAATGTTATCCCAATTTTATTGATGTATCCCCAACATATAATATGAAATGAGGTGAGTTCCAGTTGATTAGAGCTGACAAGAATTCGGGACACGCCAACACAAAAAAACGGGATAAGGCAATAAATTTACTTTATCACCATTTTACTTAGCTCGGTTCAACCAATCTGAAACTTTATCTTAATGCCTAGCTTACACCAAGCCACTCAAGTTCTAGGCAGGCCAAAGTAAATCAATCTATTTCAGGCATTTAAAATGTTGCACATTATAGGTATATCCTCACGAGTCACGAAGGCTAAAAAGATGGGAACTTTAATCTATGTTTGGGTTAAAAGTGCAAATATTGGATTTAGATTTCAAATACGTATACTTATTTATTCTAATACTTAAAATCCGAATATTCAACCTACAATTTCTAAAACTTGCTACCTATCATATTTATATCATATTTACTGTTATGATATTGTATTTTTTGTAAATGTAAATAACTTTTGAGATGGAAAATGTAATAATATGTTGAACTATAGAAATACAGATCTAAGATGAGGGGGAAGGAATTAGAGAGACAATGAGTTGTTAGGTAGAAAGATTGTAATTTCTTGCTTGGTCCTCCACAAGGTGTGTCCTTCCTATATATTGACTCATCGGGGGGAGGGGGAGAGACCATTACACATTAACACAAAGATAACCCTAATGCAACATTAGATAAAACTATGAAATATGTAGCCTAAATAATAATTAAACTGTAGCCCATCCATCACTTAAGCTCAGTTGGTAAGTCAACCTAGTCAGCTTCTTCTCCATCTTACTTCTCGATTTCTCTCTCTCTCTCTCTCTCTCTCTCTCTTGCTCACAAAATCCAAGACTCCATTTTTAGTCATGAATTAGCCGCTCTCTTTCTCATCTCCTCCGATCTCGTCTACCCCAACGCCCTCTAAATCCATTCTCATAACATTACCCCCTGATTTCCAGATCCTTGACCGCAAGGATCAAAATTCAGAAACTTTTTAAACATCAGTTTCACATCCTCCCTTGAAGCTAGATCCAAATTAGAGTTTTTCCATTCCACCAGAATTTGGTCAAATTCTCCGCCTTTCTCAGTGTTCGACAATTCATCCAAAGGTAAAGTATCGGTATTGAATATATTTTTTAGTAATGACACATGGAATACTGGGTGTACCTTCTTCTTGAAGCTTCAGTTTATAAGCAACCTTACATACTTTTTTTCTGAATGACAGTGTAAGGGCCACAATATCGAGATGCGAGCTTCAAGTTCTTGCGAAGGTGTAAAGAGTTCTGCTTGTAGGGTTGGAGCTTCAGGTAAACCTGATCCCCTGGTTTGAAATTCCTTTTTGTATGAGTCTTATCTACATTTATTTTCATACAATTTTGTGCATGTACTAGGTTTTCTTTCATCATCATCAACATGATTTGTCTCTGTTGTATTAGGTCCTTAGCTTCCACATTTAGTGCATCCACATAGGGTTCTATAGATAGGAAGGGTGGGGTGTATCTATACAGGGCTTGAAAGGGTGTCGTTTTCAGCCATGTGTGATAGTTGGTGTTATACCAATGCTCAGTAAGGGGTAGCCACTTGGCCCATTGTCTACGTGCAGCACTAGTCATACACCTTAGATAATTCTCTAAACATTAATCTAGCCTCTTGATCGAAGGTTTCTTAGCACTCTAAGAAATCGTCTAAGCAATAGTACGGAGTCGATTGTAGAGCGGTAAGCTTTCCCGAGTCGTGTCTCTCGAAGATAGATATAATCGGCGATCGGTGTTTTTACTTACTCTCTTGCTACTCGAAATTACACTAATATAAACTAAGAAAGCATTAAGTCGTTGGTTTGGTTTGAGTTTTATGCTAAAACTTGAGTTTAAAAGGAGACTTTAATTAAAAATGATTGGGTTTAGGATGTTCGGTTCGTCTCCACGATCAATCAGTTTTTGCCGAGCACTTAATCAATAATTCGGAGTTGTCAATCCCAAATGTTGATCAAGTATTGGGGTCGTCAATCCCGAGCCTCGACAAATTCCGATTAATGGTTCTAAACGAACTTAAACCCTAAACCCGTAATTTCTAAACTAGTTACATCAAATACGAATTAAAGCTTGTTTGAATGTATTTATTTGATGACATTAACTAAACCGAATTAACAACATTGAATAAATTAAAATTTACTAAACTAAGAAGGCTTGAAAATTGAAAGTGAAATTGGAGGGAAAAACAAAGCTTGAAAGTTAAAATAAGTCAAAAGCATCAAATGGGTAAAAGTCAAATTGCTCAAAGAAGAAAGCTTCATATATCTTTTAAGACCCAAAAGTTTGCCTAGCTAAAAGAGGTAAAAAGCTTCAAGACTATGCTACAATGGAGTTTTGCAAACAAGAAGAATAACAAGCTAGAAAACTAAACAACCAATACCAAATCAAAATCAACAACACAAACATAACACAACATAAAAGAGAAAGATTACCACCAATTTTTGCATTCCAACAAAAGCTTCAAGTCTTCAAACAACAAGCACCACAAATGAAGGAGGTGTCACCCACTCCAACACTTGCTTAAGAACAACTAACTACCTACTAATTAAAAACTACTAACTAAGCTAAACTAGACTAACTACTAAGCTAGCTAAGACTACACTAAACTAAGGATTTAATTGCTAGGGTTTTGAAATGCAAGAGTAAAGTCTTTGAGGAAATGGAGCAAGCCCCAAATTCCACCAAGGAGGAGTTTGTTGGATAAGGTTGAGCAACTGGGTCTATATACACGAAAATGCAGGGGCAAAATCGTCAAAATGGGTCAAAAACCACAAAAATCATGCATCTCAGTCGATCGACTGAGAACAAGTCTATCGACTGCCAGTCGATCGACTGAGTTATAGCCGATCGACTGCTTCCTCAAAATTGGCCAACCTACTGCCGAGCAGTCGATCTTGGCTGTGTCAGTCGATCGATTGAAATCCAGTCGATCGATTGGAACGGCTGCACCCGGCTCGATTTCTCATTTTCCCTCTAAACGTCCGCTGGTTGTCGCTCCTCGGTCGTATTGTGTTCCCTTGCTTGTCCGTTCCAATCCGAGTCGAGTGGGATGCCTTGAGCTTGCGCGAGACCGCTTTGGTCATCCTACGACCAAAAATACAAAAACGAGTAAAAATATACAAAAAAACTAATAAAAACAGCACAAAAGCTACAAAAACCTAAAACTAACAATATAGGCCAAAACGACTCCTAATACCCATAATTTCAAGCAAAACACATGCAAATAAGACACAAAAAGGTAACAAAAAAGCGTACAAAAAAGTACAAATCACCTCTCTGTTTACCCATCTATCTGTGGGTGGTATGCTGATGACAGGTTGAGTTTAACCCCTAGCAGTTGTTTTGCATGTAATTGTTGTTTTTTTCTTTGTGTTTTTAGATAGATTTTTATATTGTTTTTAGAAGTTTTGAGTCGTTTTTCGTTAGTTTTTTAGGTTGTTTTTCTTGTTTTATTGTTTTTCGTGTTTCTTGCTAATTTTATATTTTAATGGGTTAATTGGTTTAATTAGTTCAAGGATTGGTGAAATTCTTGGGTTTTTATGTTTAAAATTTCTAATTTTAAAGGTAGAGAAATTGAGGGCCAAAATACAAGCCAAGACGAGCCAAGACATGCCAACTTAAGCCAAAACTAGCTCCAAAACGCCAAAACATTCTGGAATGGTTGTCAAGGCGCGCCACGTCGTGCCAAGGCAAGCCTGACCATGCCAGTACAAGCCTGGACATGCCAGGACTCGCCAAATGAACCTTGGCGCAAGTTGGCCCGAGCCAAGGCGCGCCTGCGCGCAGCTGCCGAGTCCCGCCCGCATGCCCGCGCGTGCCAACTGACGCCAGCACATGCCAGCGCACGCAAGCCTGCCGAGACCTGTCGGCCACGCCCGGCCATGTGTGCCCAGGCTTGGCCATTGCTGAGCCACCTTGATCCGAATCGAGCCAAATCAAGCCCAGGGTCGAGCCAAGTGGCTAGGAAGGTCAACACGGGTCAATTTTGGTCAAACCCGGGAATCTCAAGCCTTTTTTGGCTAATTTGGCCCAATTAAACCCAATTAACTTGTATAAATAGAACATTTCTTTCATTTTGTAAGGGACCTCTCATTTTCTCCCAACCCAAGCTTGGGTTTGGGGATTAAAAATCCTCTCTCTAGTTTTTAAGATCTAATTTCTCTCTCTTAGGTTTTTAGATTCAATCTCAAGTTTTGATGTTATTTCTTTTCTAGATTTAGATTTACTTTCATGCTTGGCCTTGGGTTTGTAAGCCTAAGAAGAATCTAAATACTCCTTTGGATTGTTACTTTTGATGCAATTACATTCAAGCTTTGTTTCATTTCCTAATTCAAGTAAGTTTCCTTTCAATTTCATATTTTATGCTTTAATTCCATGCTTTGTTCTTCATTTCCATGCTTGTTCTTCATGTTATGCTTTTAGCCTTATCACCTTGAATTCATGATGAAACATATGAATTGGCTATGGAATCTAGATGAGTGACACATCTAGATCATAGATCGGCTCTTGGATCGTCTTGATTTTGAGTTTTACACATGCTTTATTTTGAATTAAATTTTTGTGCTTTGTTTCATGCTTAATCTAAGATCTAGTCTTCATTACTTGTTATGTTTCATAAAGTTTTAAACTTTTCCGTCTATTTTCATTGCTTTATCCATTCATGCTTTCAATTTTAGTAAATTTGCATTATTTGAGTTTTTATGTATAGTTGTACCTTGTGCTTGCATGTTTGTACTTGGTGAAACATTGTATTTTCTTACTTGTTTTCATTGTTGCTTTACATTTACATATTGAGGCATCCGGCGAGGCATTCTACCCACTTGCAATTTCAATTCCTAGGATAGTTAGCTATTTTATTTGCTTTATTTTCATTTTCCCTTTATTTTTCCGAGCTTGAAACACATTGAATTCTACAAGCAAATCGATCTCCGATAATACCAAGCCATGAACCCATTGATATATTTCAACACCACGAAAACTCTTCTAACAATCTTGAACAATCCCCCCAAAATGTACTAGTGAAAACCTTATCCCTATCTGATATGATACTCATTGGTAAGCATGCAACTTGTAGATATTATCAAGGAATAACTTGGCTAGAGATTGTGTTGTGTAGGGGTGAGAGAGTGCTATGAAATGCCCATACTTAGTAAATCTGTCAATTACTACCAAGATCACATCCTTGCCCCTTGATATTGGTAATCCCTCTACAAAATCCGTTGATATGTGTGTCAAGCTTGCTCAGGGATGGGTAATGGTTGTAATAAACCAGGGTGAGTCTCACTATCTGGTTTGTTTCTCATGCATACATCATAAGTTTGCACCATCTCAGCAATATCATTCTTCATTTTAAGCCAATAAAAAACACCCTTCAATCTCATATAGGTCCCATTAACCCCAGAGTGGCCCCCATAAGTTGACTCATGCATAGATGATAGTACCTGTTTTTTTATCTTGTCATCCTGCCCAACTACTAACCTCCCCTTGTACCTTATTACCCCACCATTGATTGTATACTCTAGAAAGAAGGTAGGTTCCAGGCTCTTGGCAGCCAGTATCTTGGTGCAGTGTGGGTCCTTAACATAGGTAGCTACTACCTCTTTTACCCATTCAGGAACCACTAGGGTAATAGATTCACATTTTTCCCCTTCCTCTTATATTCTTGATAGGGCATTTGATGCCCTATTCTCCACTCCCCTCATATATTGTACCTCATAGTCAAGCCCCAATAGTTTAGTAATCCATCTCTGTTGCATAGGTGACATTACCTTCTGATCCAATAAATGCTTGAGGGCCTACTGATTTGTTCTGGTGATAAATTTGTGCCCCTGTAGACATTATTTTCACCTTTGAATAGCCATTAGGACAGCAAGGAATTACCTTTCATACACAGACAGGGCTTGATTTTTGGGGAAAAGTATTTTACTCATATAGGCAATTGGTTTTCCCTACTGCATCAGTACAACACCTACCCCATACCCACTTGCATCAGTCTCAAGGATAGAGGGCTAAGTATAATCTGGTAGGGTTAGGACAGGTGTAGAGATCATGTCCCTTTTTAGTTCCTGAAAATCTCTCTCAGCTTCACTTGCCCATCTGAATTGATTCTTTCTGACTAGTGCTGTCAGTGGCTTGAAAATGACAACATACCCCTTTACAAATCTCGTGTAGTACCCTGTCAACCCTAAAAAGCATCGGAGTTGGTAGGTTTAAGCCAGTTAACTATACATTCAGCCTTTTATGGGTATGTGTATACTCCATCTTGAGAGATAACATGCCCTAGATATTCAACTTGTCTCTGCCCAAACTGGCACTTACTCTTCTTGGCAAAAACCATCTTCTCTCTCAATAGGGTTATCACTTCTTCAATGTGTCTCAAGTGAGACTCCCAGTTCTTACTGTAGACCAGTATATCTTGAAAACTTGATTCATTAGAGATTGGAAAGTAGCAGGTGCATTGCACAGTCCAAAGGGCATCACTAGGAACTTATAGTGGCCATGATGTGTGCTGAATGTTGTGAGGTACCTATGTTCTGGTTTCATTAAAATATAAAAGTACTCTGATCTTAGGTCAATCTTAGAAAAATACTTGGCCCCTGAAAGTTCATCAAGCAGTTCCTCAATAATTGGAATAGGATAGTCATGCTTAATTGTTAGCTCATTCAAATATTCGTAATCCACACACATCCTCCATGTTGCATCTTTCTTCTTTACTAGTAGAACTGGAAGGCAAAAGGGATTTTGCTCTTCTGTATCATTTCTGAATCCAATAATTCATGCACAATCAACTCTATTTCATCTTTATGGTTATAAGAAGCTCTGTAGGGATACTGGTGCTTAGGTAAACTCCCTGGTTTAAGGATTATTTGATGTTCAACCCCCTACTAGGTGGTAACCCATTTGGTTCTCCAAATACATCTTCATAACTTCCCAATAAGTCAGGCAGCTCTTTATCACCCTTAAAATCATAGTTAATGGCATGTATCACATATATTTCCTCCACTTGCTCCACAAAATCACTGTGTAACAATTTAAACAGGGAGTGTTCTGTAATAAACTGACATTGAGCTATGTCAGTCAGGGCCTTCAACGTGATCCTCTCTCCATTAAGGTTTACAGTGACTTACATATTACTATAGTTTTTCTCAATAGGGGTATTCTCTTTAAGCCAGTCACCACCAAGAATAAGATCCCAAATCTTCAGCTTGTTGAGAACTCAGTAATCTCTGCCCATTAGCAAACATAACCAGTATATGTTTGGTGGCCCCCCGGGTAACAACCAAGATCTCTAGCAGTTAACTCCTTAATAAAGTTCAAAGTAATTCCTGAATCTAACAACACATGTAACTGTTTGTCACCACAATACCCTGCAAACCTCATTATTGTGGGACCACCCTCTCCTGCAATAGAACTTAGTGATATTTGTACCTCTTCAACATGATTCAACTCAGTCTCAGGCTCTTCACGGATAGGGTTTGTGTGTAGATAGGCCAACTCCTCTTCTTCGGTCATTATCATGTAGCTCACCCTATGTTTGCACCTATTTCCCACCACATACTTCTCATCACAATTGTAACAGAGTCCCTTTTCTCTTCTTGCAGCCATTTCTGCTGATGTAAGTAGCTTAGGAGGGGGTTTACCTGAGGTAGGATTACCCTGTCTATATGGGTTGGTGGTAGTGGGGTTAGTGTTTTTCTAGCTAGGGTAGTAAGTAGGAGAAAAAACTCTATTAGGCCCCCTGATCCTCTTTGTTAATGCCTCCAAGGTTAATAAGTGCTTCCTCCCCAATTATATGGTTTGTTGAAGACTGTTAGGCTCAAACATGTTCACAAAAGCTTGTACGTCCTCTTTAATCCACTAATGAAACTTGCTATAAAGTAATCTTAAGAATACCCTCCTTGGTTTAACAACAACATACAAGCCCTCAATTCTTCATACTTCTCCACATAGTCAGCATATGGACCACTGTGCTTCAACCTATTGAATTCCCCAATAATTTTATTTTCCTTTAATTTATCAAACTTTGCAGAAATCACCTCAATGAATTGTTGTCAGAACAGACTTTTCCTTCAAAATGCATGACAGCTAATGTGACCTTTTGTGTATCAGAGACATTAGTTATATATTTTAAATACTCTACACTTAAGAATCCAAGCCCTAGGGTTTAGACCATCAAACCTAAAAAAATTAATTTTAGGTAAGGGCTAATAACCTGAGTGTTCTATTGCTCTATCATCACTCTACCTCTAGTTGTTGTTGGTGCTCTTGATTGTTCCTTCACTAACAGGTTCTAAATATGGATATCCCATAATGGACTCTTCTTCAATCTATGCCTTGTCTTTACTCATGTTGAGAAGGTGTAACTGCATAGTTTCTAGGGTTGTGGGGAGGTGGTCAAGTTTCTCATTGAAACCTGTTCTTAGTTCTCTTGCATTTCTGTTTTGATTCCTGTAAACTGCTCCTGTGTTTCATGATCTTTTGCTGCTCTCTTCAAGTTTTCTATCTGAAAACTAATTTTGAATTTCTTTTGCATCTCTTGTAGATCTTTCAATCTTGTACCATCAGCCATGTCCAAGGAAAGTTGGCTCTTGATACCTAATGTTATGATATTGTATTTTTTTTGTAATTTTGTATACCTTTTGAGATGGAAAATATAATAATATGTAGAATTATAGAAATACAGATCTATGATGAGGGGGAAGGAATTAGAGAGAGAGAGAGTTGGTAGGTAGAAAGATTGTAATTTCTTACTTGATCCTCCACAAAGTGTGTCCTCCCTATATATTACTCACTAGGGGGACCATTACCTATTAACATAAAGATAACCCTAATGCAATATTAAATAAAATTATGAAATATGTAGCCCAAATAATAATTACACTGCAGCCCATCCATCACAAAGGCCCAACTGGTAAGTCAACCCAGTCCACTTCTTCTCCATCTTACTTCTCTCTCTCTCTCTTCTCCATCTTACTTCTCTCTCTCTCTCTCTCTCTCTCGCGCAAAATCCAAGACTCCATTTTTATTCATGAATTGGCAGCCCTCTTTCTCATCTCCTCCGATCTCGCCTACCCCGATGCCCTCCAAACCCATTCTCATAATATTTACCTCTTCTCTTATATCTCTCTCCACAGTTAAATTATGTCCACTTTTTTTTTATTTTTAAATTTAAATAAATATAATATAGTAATATATTATCATTTTTATACATAATTTGACATATGAAGTGAAAAAATAAAAAAAAATCCAAATTATACAACAAATAATTTTTTTTTACTTTTTTCAAAATTATCGATCTCTCAAAATTTCTCTCAAAATTTTGTATGCTAAGATGTGGATGTAGTATCCACCAAATCCTAATACAAATATATCCTTAATATCAACCCATGTGATGAGGTTACACACACAATAGAGACAGGCCCATATCCCCAACTAGTCTCAATTCAGACTCGTTTAAATTAACTTGGCTATCCATTCATCAAAATTGGTATCATATGATGTGAAATTTGCTCTTTCTTTCTTCCCAAAAATTAAGCGCTAATGGTTTAAATAATAATATTATCAATCATGGCCGTAGAAGGATTTTTTGATAGTGTGGTCCGATTTTTTTTTTTAAATTATTATTGTCAAGTTGAATATTTAAAAAGTAAAAAAAAAATGTAAATAATATTGGAGTAAACAAGTTTATAGTAATTAATTTCAGATTTTTATTACGCGTCAAGCCATTATAAGTTAGTGTCATATTTTGATACGACTCACATTGATTAATTAGTTGAGTGAATCTTTGAGCTTGATTATAAGTTTGATGGGTTCCTAATTGTAATCTATTAAACTAAGTAGTCAATCATAACACGTTAAAATATGACACGAAATTATTACACCGTGTTATTAACTAATTCAAACTAAATACGTCTTAAGTGCAAATGTGATCAAGAATCTAACCTTTTTGTCTAGTGTAGGAATTTTCCTTACCTCTTTTTGTGCCGTGTTTATAGAATATAATAGCATATATTGTAAATAGGACTCCATGCAAAACTTAATGGGTTGGGCTACTCTTATAATACGAATTAACACAAAACCACCTAAAGTTTTATATATTTTATGAGTTCATAAGTTAGTGTGTTATATTTATACGTGTGACACGTAATGATTGATCATCTTAATTTATTTAAATAGGAATTCGCCAAGTATGATTACAAATTGATAAAATTCTACATTGAGTCCCGCCAACTCACAAATCATGTGCCACATTAAAACATGTACGCCTCGGGATGCCACAAAATTGGCACCTAAAATTTAGTCTAGCTAATTATAATAAAGCCCTGTTATATAGTATTTTTTTAAACTTACAATGTAATACTCCTTAAATCTGTTGGTCTTACAAAAGTACACTTTCCTATGGGAATTTTTTGTACAATAAACAGAAATCTCATTAGGTTATTTATAATTTAAATGGTGAGTGAGTTTTTTTTTTAATTATTGCAATTAGACTAATTGAAAAGCCTGAAGTTAGTTTGCAATTATCCCTAATTACAAATGTTGGCTTCTAGCTAGAGAACTAACACTGAGATATGGAAGAATCTAATGACATAAACATGAATAAAATTGAAAGTGATGTCATTGGATATTATTCACTCCCTCCGTCCCAAAATGATAGTCCTGCGGTTGATTTCACACAAATTAAGAAATGGATAGTTTATATAGTTGAGTCATTAATTTAGTTAGTATTTTCCAATTATACCCTTTTTGGATTTATTATTGTCAATTAATGTGTTGGGATTAGTATATTATTATTGGAATAGTAAGATTTTACATTGTGATCATCACTTTTCAATTTACCGTGTAGAATGTTAGAATTTCAAGAATATTAATTAAGGGTATGTGTCGAAATGAATATTTAATGATATATTAAATATAGTAATTGGACCATCTTTATGGGACGGAGATAGAGTGAGTATATCATTTCACCCAATTAAAGAGATTCCCTATTGTTTTCGTTATCTTGTCTCATATGGTGGATCAAATAAATGCATTATTATATAAAATGCATGGTTCACACTGTCTGTTCTTTTTTGGGGGGATCAAAGGGCACAAATCATGATCAGTAATGATGCATTTCAACTGTACTATTTCACCGAGACATTTTGTTTTCTTTTCTTTTCCTTTTTTCTTTTTTTTTTTTTTAATTTTCTTTCGAGCTTCAATTTAAATAATATGAAATCAAGGTGTGGATTATGAAGAAACAGAGCATCTGAATTCCGAGCTTACTATATTTATAGCCAGAAAAAGAAAAACCCGTCCCTCCATTTACACTTGCCATTTCAGGCTGAGCTAAAATTCAATTAAGAGTCATTATTCTATAATTACTTTTTTCTTGAAATAATATACATAAATTGTTCATGGACTCAACTTGGAGTTCCAATACCTTTTTTTTATTCTCAATAACACTTTGGAATTTTAACCTTTTTATACCTTAAATGCAAAAGGTCATAACCATTTCTGGTAGCTGCAGATGTCCCAAACAGTACTTGCAAATTCCCATTTCCCATTGCCTTTTCTTTACATTAAAAAAGGAACTCAAATATGAATATTCTCCCTTCCATTAAAACCTAGTAGAGGCCCGAGCATAGCCGGAACGACAAATGCACCGTGCTAAAGAATATCAGCACGAGTTGAGTTCGATTCCTAGGGAACTAATGCAATTATGTTCCCTTCTTAGGGCGATATTGACTAGTCCAGCCACATTTACCCATATCTGATATTAGCACCCTAAAGAGTCATTAATTAGTTTAGTAGATTGTTTAATTTCATTGAGCATTATTTTTCTATTTATGCTAAAACTATGCAATGTTATGGCATGGGACGATCATCTTCCAGACCCTCTTGTCAATTGCTACCTAACGTTTTTCACCAAAATTAAAGTAATGAAATGTCCTTTCTTAAAATAAAAAAAGAAAGTGGGTTATTTAAAAAAAAAAACTAAAACCTGCACATATATAATCATGAGTATGTAAGAGAGAGAGGGAAGAAGCATGTCAAATCTTCTTTTACAAGCTCTCCTACCTTTTTAAAAAATTCCCAAAACAACCCTTGTTTTCTGGTATAATGTCTCTTAGCCCAATTCTTGAAACCCTAGTTACTTTAATCAAATTCCAATAATATGCTAGTTGCTCAGCTATGGGTTCTTCTTGTTGCCACTATATATATACATGTGTGTGGTTTTGTTCTTAACCAAAAATATCCCAACAGGTTTCCCTCTCTCTAATATATATATATACCCTAGTTACTTGGTGTTTCTCTCTCCTCGGTCTATATAAATGGCATCAAATTATCCTCTTGTAATTGGTAGAGTGATCGGAGACGTTGTCGATAATTTCTCGGCGACCGTTAAAATGTGTGTCACTTACATCTCTAACAAGCATGTCTATAATGGACATGAGCTCCTTCCTTCCTCAGTTACCACTAAACCTAGGGTTGAGGTTCATGGGGGTGACATGAGATCTTTTTTCACTCTGGTAATATTTATTTCTTTTTTAAATTATTATTATTTATGTTCTTCTTTCAACCTTCTCTACTTTGATGACGCAACTTTAATTTGTTGTAGTTTTAGAAACTGATTTTTCTTTTAATAAGTGATTTAAATACCAAATTTGTTCACTTAATTTGTTACAGATCATGACAGACCCTGATGTTCCTGGCCCGAGCGATCCATATCTCAGGGAGCACTTGCACTGGTATTATTATTTCTGAAAATTAATGAAAAACAAATCAGATAATTCATTAAGAATGGAAATAAAATGAAGATGAAGAAACTATATTTCTTTGGCCATGACCTAATTTACAGGGTATAATAAAAAAAAAAAAAAAAACTCCAAGTGATATGTTTCTTCTATTAATTATATATATATAAAGAAAGTCCAAAATAATTAAAGAAGTGTAGAACTTACTAATCAGATCAGTAGTTACTGACTACATTTGACCAACTGACAGGATAGTCACGGACATTCCAGGCACCACAGATTCCTCATTTGGTATGCAATTAATGTTTAATTTCATTAATTATGGTAATAATCCAAATTTAATATATATATATATTAAAACGAATAACAGGAAAAGAAGTGGTGAGCTATGAAATGCCAAGGCCAAGCATAGGGATCCACAGGTACGTGTTTGTGCTGTTCAAACAGAAACGGAGACAGTTGGGAGTTAGGGCGCCACCTAGTCCGGATGGATTCAATACGAGGAAGTTTGCCGAGGAAAACGAACTAGGGCTCCCTGTCGCCGCCGTTTTCTTCAATTGCCAGCGCGAAACAGCCGCAAGAAACCGCTGATCGATCGATCATCAATCATATATCTATCTATCATGCATATGTATTTCGGTACCAAATAAATAATTAACTGATCATCGATCGATCGTCATATAAGTCGCTCGATTCTCATCTTATTTGTTTCTTCTGGTAGTAGTTGCACGTTGTGTACTAGTTAATTAATATATATGATGGTGTTGTAATGAAGAAAATATATATATGTGCAAAAAATTCTACATCAATACTGTTATAAAATCTTGATAATTAAGTACTTGATTATTAGTAATATCTCTTATATCAAAATATAAATATAAAAATTATTTCTGATAATTATAAAGTTTTAAGTGTAAAATTCAACTCTAAACAATACAAAAAAAAAGAAAAAAACAATATTTTACTGAATGAAACACCTAGGGAAATAATGCCCTCGAAAATTTCGAAGGTATTACGCAAATTATTACTGAGGGAATTACTGAAGGTCAATACCTTCGGCAATGCTCCATTCAGTAAATCTTTCAAAAACACGACGTCAATGTTTGTCGTCATTACCGAAGGTAATACCGAAAGCCTTCCGAAGGTAAATTTAACGATGATATATACCTCTCGGGAAAATCGAGGGGTGCAAATTCTCGAAGAGAAAAACGTACCAAAGAAGTTTAATACCCTCGAAAAATCCCGAGAGGAAATTACCTCATTGGTTTCTTTTAATTTAAAAAAAATAGAAAAAAAATAAAAAAATAAAATATCATAAAAATAAACCATTTCCTATCATTTTAGGCACGTGGGGTGATTTTGACCCAAATTTCACTAGAAAAATATCATCGAGCATGTACGTATTTACACGTGTCATGTAATTCGACCAACAGTAACAACGATGCGATCGATCAACTTGTTAAGTTGGAAACGCAAAACAACGAATCGTTATAATTCTTGTGAAGGTGCCCAAGGTGTGTTTCGTAGTTTTGGAACCACGAGAATCGGTAATTGATCTGTAAATACGTTTTTTTTATTTTGTTTAATTAAAAAAATTCGAAAAAAAAAATAGAAAGGAATATAATTTCATAAAAAAAATCATATCCTATCATTTTAGGCACGTGAGGTGATTTTGACCCGGGTTTCACTAGAAAAATATCACCGATCATGTACGTATTTACACATGCCGTGTAATTCGACCAACAGTAACAACGATACGATCGATCAACTTGTTAAGTTGGAAACGCAAAGAAACGAAGCGTCGTGATTTTTTTGAATGTGCCACAAGGTGTATTTCATTGTTTTGTAACCACGGAATTAGTAATTGATCAGTAAATACGCTTTTTCTATTTTTTTTTATTTCTTAATTTAAAAAATCGAGGGGAGAAATGGAACTAATTCCCATTCGGATTTTCCAAGGGAAATTTGCTCCTCTCGGTTTTTTTTTTAAATTTAAAAAAAATAGAAAAAAAATATATAATAGCGTAAAATAACCATATCCTATTATTTTAGGCACGTGTAGTGATTTTGACTCGAGTTTCACTATAAAAATATCACCAATCATGTACATATTTACACAAGTCGCGTAATTCGACCAACAGTAACAACGATATGATCGATCAACTTGTTAAGTTGGAAACGCAAATCAACAAAGAGTCGAAATTTTTGTGAAGGTTTCACGAGGTGTGTTCCGTTGTCTTAGAACCACGAGAATTGGTAATTGATTGGTAAATACCTTCTTTTTTTTTTTTGAATTGTTTTTAAAATATTTTTGAATTTTTTTATTTAAAAAAATAGGAAAAATATAATATCGTAAAACTAAAACATAACCTATCATTTTAGGCACGTGGGGTAATTTTGACCCGGTTTCACTAGAAAAATATCATCGAGCATGTACGTATTTACACGTGTCGTGTAATTCGACCAACAGTAACAAAGATACGATCGATCAACTTGTTAAGTTGAAAACGCAAAGTAACAAAGCGTCGTAATTTTTTTGAAGTTGCCACAAGGTGTGTTTCATCTTTTTAGAATCACGAGAATTGGTAATTGATTGGTAAATACGTTTATTCTATTTTTTTTTCAATTTAAAATAACCGAGGGGAAGTTGCTCCCCTCGATTTTTTAGAGGGGATTTGTGCCCTCGGTCCGTCCCTTAAAACAGCACCAGGACACTCCCGTTGCTTTCATATTGTGCAGATCAAAAAAAAAATCCTCTGTCGCCGCCATCTTCTTCATAGCCACAGCCGCCTCCGAGTCGCCGCCCTTCTCTACAGCCTTCGTCGCCTTCGCTACCGTTCGTCGCCGCTTTGTCGTCGTCTTTCATAAGATATATGGCATGATTTGTTGATATTGTATACATGTTGTGATTAACTGATGTTGTGATTGGTTGGGTAGACGTTGGTGATGACGTGGTGTACGGTGCCGGCCGGAGGTTTTCTCCCTCCAACAACGATTTTCAAAATTATTTTAAAAAATGATAGTGGTTTTGAAAAGTTTTAAATTGTTGGTGATGGTGATTTTGAAGTACCATGGTGATAGGTACGTGGATGTTGTGTATAATATATATATTTTTGTTTGTTTATATTGTTTACATGTTACGATTTATTAGTTTATGTATACGTCGGTGATGACGTAGTGTACGGCACCGGCCGGAAGGTTTCGTCCCTCCAACAAAGGAGTTTAAATTAAATTTTGATCCACAGTAAAATCTTTCTTTCTACACTCAAACAATATACCTTAGACTCATTTGGGATTTAGTATCGAACAGAGAGTTTGAGAATTGTTCACTTATTTGGACCATTTGAGAGTGTTATTGTAATATAGTTTGTCTTATCTATATATTCTTTTGTTGATTATAGAAATTTTAGTTCATTAACTCTCTTTTATTCTCGGGTGCACTGCGATATATGTGTACTTAGAGAACTAAAGGGAGATATTGCCGAAATCTTTAGCTAACAAAAATTCATATAGTAAGACGTTGTATTACTAGAAAATCATGTTTTCAAATGGGATAGAAAATAACCATCTTATGATGATAGGATGAGTTACGATCAGATTTGGATGTACAAATGAAGTCAATGGCTTCTTATCCCCACAATTTGTGGATGGAGTCGAGAGCTTTATTGAATTTCCTTAAACACATTTTGCAAATAAGGACGGAGAGAGGTTGAAGTGTCCTTGTAATCTTAGTAGATATAGGAACCATAGGTTTCTTGACATCAAATGAGATTAAGTATAACCTGGTTAGAAATGGATTTGAGCACTATAAGAAAAACAGGAAAATAGAGACAGATTTTTAGAGACAGATTGATCCGTTGCTAATAGCGACAGATTAGCAACGGAATAGCAACCGATATTTTCAATAATTTTTAAAATTATTATTTTTAAATAATTTAGAGACGGAATTAATATCTGTCTCTAATTAGCAATGGAAGTATGGTCCGTCTCTAATTAGCAACTGAATAGCAACCGATAAATCAGTTGGTAAAGTTTTTTCCCACTTCTTTTTTGTTTATCTATTTTAGAGACGGAATAAATATCCATCTCTAAATATTTTCCCCTTTTCTTTTTATTTATCAATTTTAGAGACGGAATAAATATCCGTCTCTAAATATTTTCCCATTTTCTTTTTTATTTATCAGTTTTAGCGACGGAAAGGGTAATCCGTCTCTAATGTTTTCCCCAAAATAATTAGTCTCACCCGTCCAGTTGAATAGAAACAAACGCCAGCCATTCTTGTCACTCTTGGAGCTCGTTTTCCCCAAAATCTTTCGTCTCAATCCCCGCTCCTTTTCATTTGATTTTCGTTTTCTGTTCGTAGCTTTCCGTCTCAATCCCCTACTTGTCGTCGTCAATTTGAGCTCCCTTCCCTAATTATTTTCCCCCCTTTGCCCTAATTATAAATTTGATAATAAACCCCCAATAAAGGCGCAATCTGGAGAGGGATCCAAAGGAATTCCATGGGAGAGGTTAAGCATATCCAGGGAGAAGTATAGATGGACTAGGTTATCTTTAAAATCTTTCATTCTTCATTTTCAGGTTTGATATGTTCCACTTGATATTTTTGTATGTTTTCTTTTGAGTGGCTCTGAATTGATTGTTTAGTTCAGTTATCTTTCGGTTGTTTGTGCTTTTCATTGAGATTTGGCATATTCTTTTCCATTTTTTTTCATGTTTTATGGGCTTTAAATTAAATACTTTTTTTTTTGAGTGATTAAGGTGAATCTATGGGTAGCTCTTGTAATTATTTAGAAAATTGATGTTCCTTTAGAATTGCTTAATTACCTTTTTCAGGATTTTGTTAGTTTGAAAGATAGTGGGGTTTTTTTGTGATTAAAGTGGATTTTAGGGATAGTTCTTGTAATTATTTGAAAATTTGATGTTCATTAGCATAATTGGTAGTGAATGTGGTGGGTAGGTTGTAATGGGATTTTTGGTTTATGTTATAAGACTTTCTTAATTATCTTTGGGAATTTGTGATTTTGAAGATAATGAGATTTAATTTTTATTTTTGTGATTAAGGTGAATCTATGGGTCATTATGCAAAGGTTGAAATTTGACCCCTTAATTCTTACATATTGGTCTTTTTTTGTTTGTAGAAAGTGTACACTTGGGACCCGGTCCTTTCGACGGATGTTGTGAAAGGGTTATTTTTTGCGCATGCCACATATTGTTACGGAGGCATGGTGTCGAAGGCAAAATTTGATTTCAGATTCACTACTAGTAGACCAGCATTTGTATCTAGAGAGGCATGGGATTGTTGGTTGAGATTTTGGAATGATCCCGAAGTAGAGGCGAAGTCGCAACAGGCAAGTAAGAACCGACGCAGCGAGAGTCTAGGAGATGGTATTGGTTGTTCGAAGCATACGGGTGGATCACGCTCGGCTGTTGCCTATGCGAAGGCATATGTAAGTAATTTAATATTTTGGAAATCTTTAACTATTAATTTTAAGTATAGTAATAGTATAGTCAGAATATATATATATATATATATATATATATATATATATATATATATATATAATTATGTGTGTGTGTGTGTGTGTGTGTGTGTGTGTGTGTGTGTGTATTGGCAATTGAAATCTTGATTTTATATGCACATTTCCAAAAATAAACAATTTAAGGTTTTAATAGAATTGTTAGTGTGCATTAAATTTTTTTCATTAATTTTAAAGTTTTCATCGAGCCCAATTTAGTATTTTAAGATTTGTTTCAACTTTTGTGCAGCGTGATGAGCATGGGAAGGACCCAACTGTGGTCGATACTTTTATTAGATTGCATATGCGAAAAGATGGGACGTATATTCACGAGAAGTCTAAGAAAGTAACTGTAAGTATATTATATAAACTCGCATTTATACCAGTTGTAATTAATATTGATACTGTTGTGATGTCCATAAAACTTATCTTTGTAGGCGGATGTCGAGTCTCGTATATCTGCTGCCGAGGAGGTCGGAGAGGAGGCGGATGTGACTAAAATTTTCGTAAGTGCAGTAGGCGGAGTGAAGAAGCAATGCTTGTATGGAACTGGTAGTGTGAAGCATAAATATGTCGACTTACATTCTAGTTCTTCTTCCTCTGCGACATCTGCGACATCACAAATGGAGTCGGCAGCACTACGAACTCAGGTTGATAAGCTCACACAACAGTTGGCTGAGAGGGATGCTAATTTGCAACTGGCTTTAGAGGCGGAGCGTGTTGCTCGTACGGAGATGCAGGCACAAATGGCAGAAATGATGGAGCTTGTGGACCACCTTCGCAACCATGACATTTCATGATTTTGCTTGTCGTTTTGCATTTTGGATGTTGTCTTTTGATATTTCGGATATTTATATTTTATCTTTTGGCATTCTAGATGTTGTGACTTTTCGTTTGACATTACTTTGTTTGTCATTTTGTATTTTGGATATGTTGTACTTTTCGATTGACAATATTATTCTGTTAGTCATTTTGTATTTTGGATTGAGTTAATTTTGGGTATTTTCTAGTTTATTTGGTTTATTTTTTAAATAATTGATTACAGGAAGAATAAAATAAAAAATAAGAACAAAATATATTAAAACTGATTTTTTTACACATTAAAATTAGCAACGGATGATCAATTCCGTTGCTAAAAATGGTATCGCTATTTAGAAATGGATTCATCCTGTTACTAAATAGCGTCGAATTATAGACAGATATTTCTGTCTCTATTTAGCAACAGATTCATTTCCGTTGCTAAATAACTGAATTAGAGACAGAAATATCTGTCGCTATTTAGCAACGGATTTATTCTGTTGCTAAATAGCTACAGATTTTCTGTCGCTAATCCGTCTCTAATTTTAGCAACAAAGCTAAATCCGTCTCTAATATTTAGCGACGAGCATTATAGCGACGGATTTGGTTTGTTGCTAATCCGTTGCTATCTGGATTTAGCAACATAAATAATTTATTAGCAACGGAAAAATCCATCTCTAAATTCCAGTTTTCTTGTAGTGGAGCCAAATTACTATATATGGATTTACCATTGAGAAAGTCGGCCTGCCACCGCTCGACGCCATCACGATTCTCACGTTGGAGGACCCTCTTACATCACTTCTCAAGAATCATCAAACGTATACATTAAATCCAGTTTCACATTTGATAAGACGTCGAAAGCTGCATTGTGCGATTGGGTTAAAAACCTTCAGTTTACAGATGGGTACACATCAAACTTGGGGCGCTGCGTTGACAAGAAGGAATTGCGTTTGATTAGGATAAAAGTCATGATTGTCATGTATTCATGCAAAGATTGATACCAATAGCCTTTCGTGAACTACTTCCTTCAAATGTGTGGAAGGCTCTAACCAAATTGAGATTGTTTTTCAAGTACCTAACGTCAATAGTTGTTCGCATTGTACTGATATCTAATTGTATCACTTTGTACTGATATCTAATTGTATCACTTTGTACTGATATCTAATTGTATCGCTTTTTAATTACATACTTAAAAATATTCAAAAGATTTCATATTTTCAAATTGTATCGCTTTGTACTGATATTTAATAAATATTTATTAATTATTATTGTATAATCTTATATTTTTATATTTAAATTGAAACATTGCTAATATTTAGTTACATATTTAGATTATTACCAATAATTCATAATTTACTTATATAGAATATTTAAAATTCTAAAATAATATTATTTTAACTTTACTATATATACAACTTAATTAGATTATTTTATAAGTGATTTTTATTTTATTTATTGCAATTAAGATTTTTAATATGTACTTTGTATTTAATTAAAATAACTAATTTAGATTTGTTCTTATAATTACTTATGACTTATTTATATTTTTATATTAGGAGATTAAAATAAAATTATTGAATTAAATAAAATAAAAATACTGAATTAGGCAAGTTATAATTTAAAGAAATATTAAATTATAGCTAGATATTATATTTGCAATGTATATTATAAAAAGAAAATACTAAATAATTAGATATTAAACTCGGATAACACATAAACAAGCGAATCATCAAAGTTTTCTATTTGTCAAGTAATATATATATATATATATATGGTATTAATATATACGAGATATATAACACAATGTGGGATATTTTTTCATTTTGTTTGTCTTTTCTGGTCTCTCACTTTTTTTTTCTTCTTTCTTTTTTCTTCATGTTATTTTGGCCATATAGAACTGGATTTAACTAGTGGCCTAATATATTTAAACAAGTGACATGTTATAATTATCGTGTTTAAATAAAATAATAATATGTCATAAATTACGAAGATCGGTCTTACGTGAGTATTTATCTTAGCTTGTTAGTGGATAAGTGTTTTTGCATATTAAAATTTTCATGGACGCTTAAAGATGGTTTATATATGATGAAAAATTGAAGTCGATGGATGTAAATGAGTCAAATTGAACTAAATGCAATGCACTACAATTCAAACTTATTGGAAATTTTATCGAGATTAAATAGTATGTTTGAGCTTATTTGTATTTTGATTTGAATCAAGCTCGAACGGGTTTTATTGGACCGAACATGAATCAAGCTCGAATAATTTGAGCATGGGTTTGAGCCGAACTTTCAATTTTTTTTAGAGCGAAAAAATATTCAAACTTATTTCGAACCGAACTCATACGAGCTTTTAACAAATAGTAGATTTGTTTGATTTTCATCCCTAAGTCATGTTGAATATTAAGGGAGTGTTTGGACAAAGTAGATTAGCTCAAAATGGTAAGAGCGTCCACCATCTAAATTTAGATGTTGGGTTCGAGTCACTATGGACAGGTCAAGGAACTACATTTTTCTCTTTAATTCTATTGTATATGAATAGTTTATAATGTTAAATTGAGAGAGAGAGAGATGTAAATTGATTCTCCAAATGATTTTTAGGTTTGGAAAGGAATAGATTAACCTTATGTAATACATCGTTATTTTTTAATATGATTGTGCTTGGTTTTATTAGATCCATCTCAAAGCCAGAGTCGGTAGTACGTAAACAAGTTCTTGAAATGTTTGAATGAAATAAAGATATGAAAGTGTTTTTACAAGATGTTAATTATAGCATTTTTTTAATTAAATAAGTTAGGTCCCAAAGAATCACTTATTATAAACTTCTAAATCTGATGCTAGTTCCTCTTTAATTGTGGTTTGTGATCATATAGTTATTATGCCTCCGGCGGTCGTGGGTCGCGGGTCATGAATATTGGAGACGGACGACAAGCAAACAACCTTTATTTTACATGTTCTTTGGGACACAACTGATTTGATTGCTCTTATTTTTGCTTCAATTAAGATGCCGACAACGGTATAAAAAAAAGCCTACATAACAGTTCCAATGCTAGGCCTTAAATCGCTCGGTAACTCGACAATATCTACCACAAAGTATTTTATTCAATTATGCAGGCAATACCCACACAATTAAGATAGTTTTATTCAATTTTGCAGGCAATACCCCACACAATTAAGATAATTTCAGATCAAGTTCGCCGAATATTATTTAGATTTCGATGTACAACTTTTAAATTACATGCTTAAAACTTATTTTGATTTTTTAAGATAGCTGACATATTTTTCAATTTTTTTAATAAAGTTCATCTTATTATTTTTTTAAAAAAAGTGATACGATTTAGGTTAAAAAGACTAAAACGGAAATTAGAGAACATATTTTGATATTTGATTATTTTGTTTTTCTTGGATGCATCATGTGTTGTGCTACATACAAATATATATAGCACTTCTAGGAATAATCTAGAACAAGAATAAAATGGAATATACCCTGCAGATGTCATACTACAAGTGACAGCTGCCCCTATTCGTATGACGTGTCACATGCCGTGCATGTGATCACAACAAGCCAAAACTACATGAGGACAAAAGACTGTTCATGACCTTTCTAGGGACCTGGCCTAGCGACCTATAGCACTTAGCCCTGCCGGTCTGATCCAGCGACCTATGTCGATCTGTCCTGGTGACCTATAGCTACCTTGTCTGGCGACCTGTGACAAGGTCCAGCGACCTGGTTTGTTTAGCGAGATGTCGCGACCTCCAGCGACCTATCGCGACCTGGTTGGTCTCGAACCTTGTCTAACATCCCCCCTCAATTCGAATGAGGAACGAGGGTAAACTCCGAGCTTATTTTTCATCCGAGTGAAGAAGTGATTTGACAAGGGTTTTGTTAAAGTGTCCGCGACCTGATCATAAGCGGGAATGTGATGTACAAGGATGCTCTTTGACTGCACCTTGTCTCTGATGAAGTGAAAGACAATTTCTATGTGCTTTGTTTGGGCTTGGACTACTGGATAGGTTGACATGTACACAGCACTAAGATTATCAATCCATATTACCGGCGACCTAATCGAAGTGACCCTCAATTATTTCAAAAGAGATTGCAACCACATAACCTTAGCCATTGCATGACCCAAGCTTCGGTACTCATCCTCACTACTAGATTTTAAAACTGTTTGTTGCTTCTTCGAACTCCATGAGACTAGATTGTCACCAATGAACACACAGTATCTAGAGGTTGATTTTCTGTCATCTATGTCTGAGGCCCAGTCTGAGTCAGAAAAAGCTGTAACATTGAGAAGAGATGATTTGCTTAAAGATAGACCATGATCAATTGTTCCTGAGAGATATCTTAATAATCTTTTGACAACTCTCCAATGTAGGATTAGTGGACTCTGCGTGAACTGACTCAGATTATTCACAGCAAAGGATATGTCAGGCCTGGTAATGGTTAGGTATTGCAGCCCTCCGATTACCTGTTTGTAGAGCTTGGGATTGTGAAAACTACAACCGTTAGATTTTGACAGTGGAGGAGATGATGTCATTGGTGTAGGTTTTGAGTTTGAATCTGACATGTTGAACTTGGAGAGTAATCCCTTAACATACTTGGACTGAGTAAGTAGCATTCCAGACTTGGTGTAGTTTACCTCAATACCTAGGAAATAGCTTAATTCTCCCAGGTCTTTCAGGGAGAAATTTGAGCTCAGCTCGCTGATCAACTTGGTGATTTCTGAGTTTGAACTTCATGTGATTACAATATCATCAACATAAATAAGTACATAGACAACAGAAATATGAGAGTGCCTTAGAAAAAGTGATGAATCTATTTTTGAGCTTTGAAAACCAAGAGTGTGAAGAACTGATCTCAATTTGTCAAACCAAGCCTTTGAAGCTTGTTTCATTCCATAAATAGCCTTATTCAATTTGCAAACATAGTCTGTTCCCCCCTTCACTTCAAACCCTTGTGGCTGAGTCATGTAGATGTTAAGGTTGGGATCGAGTTCTCCATGGATAAAGGCATTATCAATATCCACCTATCTTATGGTCCACCCCTTTGAGAGAGCAATGGTGAGAATTAATCTAATAGTTGAAGGTTTAACCACTGGGCTGAAAACATCAGTATAGTCAATTCCAATGACTGGAGTGTAGCCTTTTGCAACAAGACTAGCTTTATGTCTGGAAATGCTCCCATCTGAGTTCCTTTTGAGCTTATATACCCATTTGAAGTCTATGATATTTTTGTCTTTTTGAGCTGGAATAATCTCCCAATTTTGGTTCTGAATAAGAGCCTATTCTTTGATCATTGCTTGTTTCCAGTTCACATCTCCAAGTGCCTCATCTACACTTTCAGGCTCATTTTCAGAAAGATCATCCTGATAAGCTTTGGGTTTCAGGTTCCCTGTTTTAGACCTTGTAATCATTTTATGAGTTTGAATGGGAGCTGTGTGTTCTTCAGGCATCTCGGGAGCTGATGAAGAACTTGACATATCTTTTTGTTGATTGGGGTCTGTCATTTGTGGGTGTGTGGTTGATGCATGATGATGAGGGGAAGGGTAGAAGGGTGGTGATTGGGAAGAGGGATGATGATTTGAGGATGCGTTTGGTGGATGTGATGCATCTTCAAATGTTGATTGTGTATGATGAGGTTTAGTGGACGTAGTAAAGGGAGTTGTTAGAGGGGGTTTGAAGTTAGGTGGTTTGCTGATCAGTATTGTGTGGAGTAGAAGGTCACTTGAAAGGGAAAATGTTTTCTCTGAAGACAGTATGCCTTGAGTGAATTATTTTTCCTAAAGGGAGAAGGATTTTGTATCCTTTGAAAATATTGTTGTGTCCAAGGAAAGTGCCTGGTTGAGACCTTTGTTCTAGCTTGTCCTTATTATAGTTTCTAATGTAGGGAAAACCTGGCACCCAAAAACCCTAAGATGGGTGTAATCAGGAGGTTTATTGTGTAACAGTTGGAAAGGTGTTTTGTAATTGATGCTTTTGTTTGGAGTTCTATTGATCAGATGCACTGCAGTGGCAAAGGAGTCATCCCAATATAATTTGGGAATTCTTGAAAGAGACATCATGCTGAGGGCTGTTTCTATTATGTGCCTGTGCTTTCTCTCAGAAGTTCCACTTTGCTGAGGAGTATAGGGAAAAGAAGTTTTGTGGGTTATGCCATTGTCATTAAACAATTTGAAAAGTGGTTTGAACTCAGTTCCTCCATCACTTTGAACAACTTTGATGGTCTTATTGAACTGGTATTGAGTTAGGTTTTTGAAATGTAGAAAGGCAGTGTAGGTGTCTGATTTTGCTTTGAGAAAATAGATCCAAATATACTTGGTATAATCATCAATGAAGGTGACATAGTATCTGCTCCCATTTCTATAAGTGACTGGAGAAGGGCCCCACAGGTCGGTGTGAATAAGTTGTAATGATTCTGTGGTCGCATTATTATTGGCTGTGAAGGGTAATATATGAGATTTTGCTTCAGCACAATTATCACAAAAGGAAACAACATTCTTATTAATAAAAGGTATATTACAATCAGTTAAGGCTCTTTTGGTAACAACCACAGATGGATGTCCCAGCCTTTGATGCCACAATTCAAGGCTTTGAAAAGAATTAGAACTAAAAGAAGTGCATTGACTAGAACTCCATTTCTGTGCAACAGAAGAGAACTTGTCTTTATTGGAAAAACTTGAAACAAAAAAGCTAGAAGGCTTGACATCAGGTTCATTTTTGGACTTTGTGAGGCTGAATCGGTATAGGTCGTTCCTAAGATTCCCTGTTAGTAGGACCTCCCCTGAAACTTGGTCCTTGATAAGACAAGATGAAGGATAAAATACAAAGTAAACATTATTATCTTTGGAAAATTGTGCTACACTAAGTAGATTTTTGGTTATCCTAGGAAGGTGGAGAAGCTTAATGAGTTTGAAGATGTTTGAAGAATGAGGTTTGTGATATTTGTGTGAGGGTTTGACAAGACACTTACCAACATGAGCTATATCAAGCCCTGCACCATTTCCCACTTGTAGCTTGGTTAAACCACCATACTCAGAAGCTGAATTCAAATTGAAAAGATCATTTGTGACATGATGTGTAGCCACTGAATCAGGAAACCAACTCGCTTCTGAGCCTTGATTTGCCACACTGAACATTGCAGAGGTTTGGTTGAAGCTACTTGCTGAATGATCAAAGGATCTCTGTCCTTATCCTTGCTGCTTTGGGACAAACTCTGAATTAAATCTGTGGTAACACTTGTCTGCAGAATGATTATTATAACCACAAATCTGAAACTGCATCCTATTTCTTGTGTTTCTGCCTCCTTTTCCTCTGTAGTTTCCTCTACCTCTGAAACTCTGATTTCCTCTACCTCTGCTTGATTGGTTATGGCTTGACTGGTTTTCTTTTCCTCTTTGATAAGACAGATTGGCATTGGGAACAGATCCGTCAATGACTTGTTGAGCACTGTTTTCTATTCGACTTTCATAACTCAGGAGAAGGGAAACCACATCTTTCAGAGTAAAAGATTCTCCTTTTGCAGTAATGGTAATGACCACGGCATCATATTCACTCCCTAAACCCCCAAGAACATACATATTCTAATCCGGATCCTTCATTATCTCTCCAGTACTTGCCAAAGCATCACAACAAGCCTTCACCTTATTCAGGTATTCTCTCATGCTAAGATTGTTCTTCTTGAGATTTTGAAGCTGTATTTTATACTGCATCTTTCTGGTAGTTATTTGGCTGAAAAGATTATACTCAAGTGTTTGCTAGATTTCAAACGAGGTATTCAAACCAACCACAGAGATCAAGATGCACTCAGATAAGGAGAAAAGTAGCCATGAAGCCAGCAATTGATCTTGTCTTTGCCAGAGGAGGTATTCAGGGTTTACTCTTAGCAGTCCTTCGTCTTCTGCAGCTATCGGCTTTGTTGGAACCGTAACAGATCCATCTAAGAAAACCTCTAATCCGTAGTCTTTTAAAGTGATTTGAACTTCCTGTTTCCATATCAGAAAGTTTTCATCAGTGAGCTTAATTGTTATCACTTGAATGTGCAATTGCACCAGCTGCATTTTTGAGCTAGAGGAGGTGTGATTATTTATGATCGTTGAAGATGAAGGAGTATCATCAGCCATGGCGACTGAGCAACAGCGGATTTAGGTTAAACCCGCCACTCTGATACCATGATAAGATTTAGGTTAAAAAGACTGAAACGGAAAGTAGAGAACATATTTTGATATTTGATTAGGTTGTTTTTCTTGGATGCATCATGTGTTGTGTTACATACAAATATATATATAGCACTTCTAGGAACAATCTAAAATAAGAATAAAATGGAATATACCCTGCAGCTGTCATACTAAAAGTGACAGCTGCCCCTATTCGTACAATGTGTCACATGTCGTGCATGTGGTCACAACAAACCAAAACTACATGAGGACAAAAGAATGTTCATGACCTTTCTAGGAACCTGAACTAGCGACCTATAACATTTAGCCTTGGCGGTCTAATCCAGCGACCTATGGCGATCTGTCCTGTCGACCTATAGCTACCTTGTCTGGCGACATGTGACAAGGTCCAGCGCTGGTTTGTTTAGCGAGCTGTCGCGACCTCCAGCGAACTGGTTGGTCTCAAACTTTGTCTATCTTGCCGAACTTTCAATTTTACTAAGCCCAAATAAATGTTCAAACTTATTTCGACCGAGCTCATACGAGCTTTTAACAAATAGTAGATTTGTTTGATTTTCATCCCTAAGTCATGATGAATATTAAGGGAGTATTTGGACAAAGTAGATTAGCTCAAAATGGTAAAAGCGTCCACCATCTAAATTTAGATATTGGGTTCGAGTCACTATGGACAGGTCGAGGAATTATATTTTTTTTCTTTAATTCTATTGTATATGAATAGTTTATAATGTTAAATTGAGAGAGAGTGAGAGAGAGAGATGTAAATTGATTCTCCAAACGATTTTTAGGTTTGAAAAGGAAAAAAGAATAGCCTTATGTAATCCATCGTTAATTTTTAATATGATTGTGTTTTGTTTTATTAGATCCATCTTAAAGCCAGAGTCGATAGTACGTAAACAAGTTTTTGAAATGTTTGAATGAAATAAAGATATGAAAGCATTTTTACATGATGTTAATTATAGCATTTTTGTAATTAAATAAGTTGGATCCCAAAGAATCACTTATTATAAACTTCTAAATCTGATGCTAGTTCCTCTTTGATTGTGGTTTGTGATCATGTAGTTATTATGCCTACGGCTGTCGCGGGTCACGGGTCATGAATATTGGAGACGGACGACAAGCAAACAACTTTTATTTTACATGTTATTTGAGACACAACTGATTTCAAACAACCTTTATTTTACATGTTCTTTGGGATACAACTGGTTTGATTGCTCTTATTTTTGCTTCAATTAAGATACCGATAAATGTATAAACAAAAGTCTACATAGCAGTTCCAATGTTAGGCCTTGAACCGCTCGATAACTCGACAATATCTAACACAAAGTATTCTATTCAATTTTGCAGGCAATACCCACACAATTAAGATAATTTCAGATCAAGTGCGCCGTAAATTATTTAGAATTCGATGTACAACTTTTAAATTACATGCTTAAAATTTATTTTGATTTTTTATTTTGATTTTTAAGATAGCTGACATATTTTTCAATTTTTTTTAATAAAGTTAAAGAGCTTATGAGCTGATCGAGCACCCTCTTAATTGAATTCGATGTACAACTTTTAAATTACATGCTTAAAACTTATTTTGATTTTTAAGATAGCTGACATATTTTTCAATTTTTTTTAATAAAGTTAAAGAGCTTATGAGCTGATCGAGCACCCTCTTAATTACTGCTCTTGCGCGATTAAATAAATCCGAAAAGCCTGAAATGCATTTGTTTTACAAATATTTGTCTTAAATTCGAATCACTTCGGCCCAAATCAAAAGGATCCAACCCAACCCGATTTCGGTAACATGTATGCTAATTAGAAATAGAAGTATCTGCGCGCATTTGCAGTCCAGTGCAGGATGCGTGTAGATATATATCAATCACTTGCAGGCTTATAATCCTTTCACTTGTTTTTGGTGTAAAAGCCAAACGAGGCATAAAAAGATTTTAAACATGACTTGCACTAGTTGCACTTTTCTGGATATTAATTATTGTGTTTTGACAATAAACTCTGAAGCTTCTTGACTGGCAGACTGCTAAATTAGCATTGGACCCCCACGGCCCCCTCCATGTATAACAAATTATTTTTTATTACATTAGAATAGTTATACATGTATCATGTTCAGCCGATAAATATAGTATAGCATATGTAACTACTTCAGTCATATATATATATAAATATATATTTTCTAGGAGTGGTATGACAATTGTTACTTATAGCGTACAAGATTCCAATTGATGCATGCGTTATCTCTGTCCAAAGCCTTAAAAGGAAAAAGAATAAAAGAAATGAGAAGCATAATAATTGATTGGGTGTTGAATAGTGTGTGCGCCCAAGAATTATGCATATATGCTTTCCTTTTTCCCATCAAGTACTACTTGTCAACTGTCAATTTTCCTTCTAAACTCTGCATCGACAAGAAATAACCATCTTAGGTTATTAACCATCGGTCTTTGCATGATGGGCACAAAACATCACTAAAAAACAAAAAGGAAAAAGAGAGGGTGAAAAGTGACATGATGCTTCCATTTCTAGAGGTGGCAAAAAGAAAAAACCCAACTACATATTATTGAAATTCAAAATGAAAAGGGGTTCATAATTCTTCATTGAAACACAACACACATGCAGCGATAAAAGTTTAAGCAAACCTTCATTTTCTCAGTTTAGTAATAATTCTATTTTGCCTGGATTGAAACAAGAGTCGACCCACGAAAACAACTAACACAAACACAATACACGAACTCTTGTTCGAAAGAAACAACAAAATTATTTTTATCAGCAAAGATATTAAGTAGACAAATATTTTTTACAGAGGCGAAACATGTCTTGCTTACGAGCCGACACGTGTACTCCAGCTTTGCCACGATTACGAATCACCGAACTTGGTTCTTGACATCTGTTATGTTCCCTAAGAAATTATTGTGTAGAGCTATCTTATGGTTTAGAGGAATGTTTTGATTTTATCCTTTTATGCATTTTGGTTATAATGGGTCACTTTTATCTTCTTTTATTTTGTTTCTCGAAAATCTGAATTTCTTTAGTCCTACTTATTATTGGTGTATTAATTCCTGAATTTTGCATTTGATAATTTTATTTGAATTTATAGGGAAAAAAAATTTTGTTCCCAAAATTATGACCGTATTCATAATTTACCATACAAATTATTATTTTATATAAATTGACGCATACGGATTATGCGTAATTTGCAGTTTGCCCTTTAAACCGGAATTATTGTGGTTTTGTGTCAAAATCGAATGATGTGGTACAATCAGGTTGCGACACGTCATTCGATTTTGGGCACAAAACCACAACAATTCTGGATTAGGGGGCAAATTGCAATCGTGCATAGAAGCGATTTGTCACAAATAATAGTTTGTATGATAAACTGTAAAAAAAACATAATGATTTGAAAAGTAAAAAATAATTACCCCGAATTTATACTACCACTCTTTCTATAGAATAGACCTTATTTCAAATAATTTAATCAAACAATCAATAGGTTCTTTCACGTGAATATTAATCTTAGCTTATTAGTGAATAAGTATTTTGCATATTAAAATTTTCTTGAACGCTTCAAGATGGTTTATATGATGAGAAATTGTGGTCGAGAGATGTAAATAAGTCAAATTGAACAAAACGCAACGAACTACTGTTCAAGTTTATTTTTAAATTTATCGAGATTTAATAGTTATTTCTTAACTTATTATTTAAATTTTAATTTGAATCGAGTTCGAACGAGCTTTAATGGTGCAAACACGAATCAAGAATTACAAAAAAAACATCAATTTTTCGAGGGATTTTTCCCTCGATTTTAGAGGAAATTCCTTCGTTTTTTTGAGAAACCGAGGGAAAATGTCCCTCGAAAAAAACTTTCTCGAAAAATTTTTCCGAGAAAAAAACCGAGGGTCTATTCCCTCGGTTACTTCCCCTGTACGTCCCTCGAAAAAACCGAGGACAAATCGATGGATGTTTAGCCCTTAGAAATCCGAGGGCCGTGTTCCCTCGGAAAAACGAGGGGCTATCGTCCCTCGAAAATCCGATGGCAAACCGAGGGTTTTTAAGCTCTCGGAAAACTGAAGGACCCATCTTCCCTTGGAATACCGAGGGACCTATCTTCCCTCGGAAAACCGAGGGTACTATCTTCCCTTGGAAAATCGAGGGCCGCTTGTACCCTCGGAAAACCGAGGGGCCTGTCTTCCCTCGTAAAACCGAGGGATTTCTGAGGGTATTCCCCTCGGTTTTTTCATTATTTTTTTTAAAATATATTTTTTAAATATTAATTTTATTTCCTGTTTATTTATTAAAATTCCCAAAAAAATTGAAGAAAAATCATTAATTAACAAACAAATAAATAAACCAATTATTATAATAAATATCTGAAAATTTACAATTATTACATGCGTTCGTCAGAATTGTTTAGTACCAAAGTTTTTATAAAGCCCTATCAAACTGACCTATGACGGGGGTACTGCGAGAAACGAGCATACATCTCCGCCATCTGTGCATTCACCTGCGCCTGAAATGCCTCCTGCTGCAGGCGCTGCTCCTCCTGCTGCCGGCGCTGCTCCTCACGCTGTCGCTCAGACTCAATGTATCGCTGCTCGATCGACTGAAGCTCCGCCTGGAACTCTTCCATATGCGTCTGGAGCTGCGCCTCGAGCTGTCTCACGTAGGTCTATGCTGCTGGGAGGAGGAGGAAGAGCTGCCTGGGTAAAAACCCTTCGCATCAGCAATCACCTTCCCGTAGGAGCCGGTGCCGTAGTATCATCCCTTGCTCGACCCGACGACGATCAAGTAAACTCGGTCAGGGTCAACCTCGCTACCCGCATCCTAGGAAGACGCATGTGCCGCCTCCTCCAGTTGTCGCTTGTACTTCGCCTGAAATACAACTCGTTAGTAAATTCTACATTAAAACTAAAGAACAAATTAAAAATAAGGAAAAGACTCACATTATTATTATTGGATCTCGCATCAATCCACGTGTCGTCGGGCTTCTTGTGCGTACGTACAAAAACGTCGAATGCCTTGGCCGGCTCACCCGTCTCCCGCTCCTGTATCCAAATAGAATTTTCAAATAATTAATATTAGAAATAAACAAATAAATAATATATTAATATATTCCGAAATTATTTACGATATCCAGAGCATAATCGATATTAGATCTAGCCTCCCCCCTCTGTGTTTCGAAATCCCAGTACCCGGCCCAGCAGGCTCGCTCCTCCTATTCCGGCTGCACTGCTCGGATTTCTTCTTGTTCTCGGGCTTATCCTGTTAGAATAAGGTGACCAACAAGCCAACTTGTGGCTGTGGTCTGACCATTCTCTTGTAATACAATAGGTTTTTATTCGTAATAATATCTTTTATACTTATTGGCATTCCATATCTTTTATCCCATGCTTGTTGCATAGGTATGGTCCTGATGAAGTTACTTTATTACGGTGGATTGGTCTAGCAGAACCGTGAGATAATCCAGCACGTAATGTAACTCGTCGAACTTGTTCCTAGTCAAAGGGTTACGCCATAATGAGGATACAGGCCTTCCCCATTAACACTAGTACTTAGTGTATGTGGACCGCGTCTCATCGGTCACGGTGTCTTGACATCGACATACATAAGTAGGTGCTCATAAGATGAGTTCACTGAACTCCCTCACCTAGAAATCTCTAAGTGGTTCCCACTCATCGAGTAGATGATTTCTATGGTATAGCGTACAACATTAATCCTTAAGACCCAGACCTCACCGTGACTTCACTAGAGGGACAGGCTATGTTGTGACCTGTCTCTGTGTCTCTTTGGAGGCCAATCAGAAAGGGGAAACGTTCACATAGTCGG
>BMAC01001158.1:174474-199379 GCA_014905375.1 Phtheirospermum japonicum | reverse complement strand
CTTCTTCTTTCTTTTTCTTTCTGTCTGCGCAGAATGAACAACGGGCTTGCCCGCTGATTAAATTAGGGCAAGCATTCTGAGGGAAATAATCCTCGGAAAACCGAGGGAATCCAAAATCCCTCGAAATTCCGAGGAGCCCTCGGAAATTTCAAAAAATAAAAAAATCGAATTAAATAGAATAAAATAGAAAAAATTGGAAAAAAAATATGATTTGTTTTCGGGACGCCGAGGCGCACTCCTCCCTGCCTCGGTCGTAATTTCTTGGGTCTTCTTACTATTTTTTCTTTTTTTTCGAGTTTACCAAATATAACTATTTTTTTTAATTTGAATTTATTAATACGTTTGTTGTCTAATATATACTGGTACTATGTAAAATGCTCATATTATTATCTAATAATTTTATCAGATGTCGTTGCGTCGAGGATCCGGTAGCGTAGGTCGATCAGATATGGGATCGGCTAATCGTTTAGCTGATTTCGACACCGACTACATGGGTCTCGATAGTGATCATTCGACGACGCAGACCCCGATGCAGACCCCGACGCAGACGCCGACGTCGCGTACACCATCACAGACCCCGTCCGACGCGGGTACATCACGGACCCGACGGCAGTTGGTCGCACCGGAGGGGTATGGTTCAGGTTTATATTGTAGGGGCGAAGTAAGTAAACCAATGATTTTTAATTATCATTATGATTAAATTTTATTCGTCAAAAAATAAAAACAGAATTGAATACAAGCTGCACAGCACAGGGGGAGGGTGTCCACTCTACTCCGTACGATCTTTGAGAGGGATCTCCATCCCGCCGGGTGGTGCTATAAGGCGGTCCCTAAGGAGACTAAAACGTTCTGGTGGGAGATGTTTAAGGTAATTATTATTTTGTGTCCAAAATTGTTAGTATTTACCGTAAAAACACAATCATATGTTTCAATTGAATTGTAATTATTGTTTTATTTTGCAGGAGGTTTGTTATTAGGACCCGGAGGAGTACAGTGAGAAAGACATACGGAAGGTATTTTTTTCCGATGATCGGGGACCTTTACGGGAAGAAGTTTAACGAGTATAAGCAATATATTGCCTCCCATGGTGGTGGTCGGCCGGAGTGCCTGACCGAGGAGGTTCTGAGGTAAACGATTCTATTATGGGTTTTCTTATTAAATTAGAATTTTTTATTTATAGCATATAAATTATATCGTATCTTATATATCATCCATTTCAACTAGCGCTTGGAAGGTTGAGTGAGATAAGCCCGAGAACAAGGCCAAATCCGAGCAGTGCAGCAAGAATAGGAGGAGCGAGCCTTTTGGGCCGGGGACTGGAATTCCGAGGGATTTTTTTCCTTCGGAAATAGGAAATATCGGAGGGAATATCTTTCCCTCAGAAAACCGAGGGATTGCACGGAGATATTTTCGAGGGAAAATATCCCTCGAAATTCCCTCGATTTCATATTTTCGAGGGAAATATTTCTTCGAAACAAAAATTTCGAGGAGTATTTTTTCGAGGGAAATTTTTCCTCAATTTGCCAAAAATCGAGGGATTCTTCCTTAAAATCGAGGGATAAATCCCTCGAAAATTGCGATTTTTTTTGCAGTGTTTTATGAAAATAATTTTATGAGAAATACTAATAAAAACAATTCTTATTCACAAGATGAAGGTTACGACTTGTTTTCATGTTAAACTCGATCTCTCAGGTTTGGACTTCGATATTTATCGGAGTTATATTAGTATTTTGATTTGCACTACTAGAAGCCATAGATACGTTGATGATTAAAAATATGTAACGTTAGTTTGTTTTTTATAGGTATCTCAAAAAAAAATTTTAATTTTTGCCTCCATTGAAAACTTTGAATTTGTATGAAATTTTTTTTGCCTCCGTTGAAGACTTTGAATATTGAATGAAATTTTAAATTCAATTGCGTTGCTCCAAATTTGAAAATTGGGAAGATTATTATTTGTGCTTCAATTTAAAGAGAAAGATGAAAGGTTTGGAAGTATTTTTTTTTTTTAAGAAAACTTTGTCTGCACCATGAGACGGAAAAATATGAGGTGAGGGGAGTATTAATATGGACAAATCAGTCTTTTTTATACATTTCTTAATAAGTGTGCTCAAGTAATTTAATAAGTTTTCGGGTGCATATATCCACACCCTTCAATATATATATATTGAATTCAAGGATTCAATTTTTAAAATGAGTTCGTAGGATCAAATCAATCGGATTAGATGTCAACGGATGCTAATGCATGACCTAAAAATCTCTCTTTATCTCAGGCGCTTTTTACGGTCTACAGTTTTCTTGGATTGGACTCGTCTCGTCTATTTGTATTTAGATCCTACTTAATTTCACATGCCTCGCCCTGCCTTAGACATGGGCCCAGTCCATCGTCTGCCTACCGCTTTTTTGACACCCATAACATATACATGAGGTGGTAGTGAAATAAAATGATCAATAAGGACCCATTAATTAAGAATAACAACACAGGGAACTTTCAAAGATATCGATAATTAAAAATAAATATGGTGAGATCTAATAAATTTGGGTGTTCCAAGACTGAGCTCGCCAAGTTGCAGATAAATAAGAACTTATTGATTGTTTGATTAAATTATTTGAAAATAAGGTCCATTCTATAGAAAGAGTGGTAGTATAAATTCAAATAAAATTATCAATGCAAAATTCAGGAATTAATACACCAATAATAAGTACTAAAGAAATTCAGATTTTCGAGAAACAAAAAAAAAGAAGATAAAAGTGACCCATTATAACCAAAATGCATAAAAGGATAAAATCAAAACATTCCTCGGTTAAACCATAAGATAGCTCTACACAATAATTTCTTAGGGAACATAACAGATGTCAAGAACCAAGTTCGGTGATTGTTAATCGTGGCAAAGCTGGAGTACACGTGTCGGCTCGTAAGCAAGACATGTTTCGCCTCTGTAAAAAATATTCGTCTACTTAATATCTTTGCTGATAAAAATAATTTTGTTGTTTCTTTGAAACAAGAGTTCGTGTTTTGTGTTAGTTGTTTTTGTGGGTCGACTTGTTGTTTCAATCCAGGCAAAATAGAATTATCACGTACTAAACTGAGAAAATGAAGGTTTGCTTAATTTTTTCTCGTTGCATGTTTTATTCATTTGTTGTATTCCAATGAAGAATTATGAACCCCTTTTCATTTTGAATTTCAATAATATGTAGTTGCATCTGGTTGAAATTATGAATAATGAGCATGCAGTGTATATTTCTAACTTCAATCTTAACTAAATGAACTTTCCACTAATATTCTGGTTTAACCTCAATTAAACATTGTTAATTAAGGTTCACGAGACGAGATCGCACGCCCACGGCTCCGGAAAAGAGGAGAAAATGGTGACGAGGAAGCAAAAGGCGGCGGAGGCGGAGGCTGCTCAGTCTCCGAAGAAGGCCAAGGTCGAGGACGACGAGGAGGAGCAGAACGGTCAGCATAAAAAGTCAACCGAAGAGGTCAAAGCTGATTTCGAGATGTTTTGTAGAGCCACAAGCGAGCATCTCTCGATCCAGCAGATGCGTGAGATTCTCGAAGCCAATGGCCAGGATTCGACCGGCGGTGACGATGCCGTTGTGCCTAGATGGTTAGTCACCCCTTTGCTTTGCTTTGCTTCCAATTTTTACTCTTCAACTTAAATGTAATGTTCTGTTTTGCTCAAGAGTCTTGGTTGGTATGATCATTTTAACAAGTAATTAAGTGCTTTTTGTGATTTTCAGTTACTTTTAATTTTGATTAGTCAAGGGTTTTTTAGATTTGAACTTGTGATTCTCGAAATGTTAAATCGCTTATTTTAAAAGCTTTTGCTAAAATCCTTGAGGGTTGATGTTGTTGTGTGTTATGGGTTCCAGCCAGGACATACTGTTTTACGGGCCGCTCGATGGCTGTCACACTTGCGGTGGTAAACTCGAAGTGTCGGGTGTGAACTACACATGCAACGGAGATTATAGCGAGTGGTCTAGTTGCATTTTCAGCACTAGGACTCCCCCCAGAAAGGACGACCCCATCGTATTACCCGATTTCGTCAAACATTCTGCCGTCGCTGATGTAATTATATACATTAGAAGGGTTTTTTCTTTGTGTGTGTGTGTGTGTGTGTGTATCTTCGTTAAATGTCCTTGTTCTTGTGGTGTAGTTGCTGAAAGAGCATCAAGATGTTAAATCTCGACCGTCTGGACCATCGGCTTCCACTGATAAGCCGTTCAAGGGGATGATGATATCTCTAGCGGGCCGTTTAAGCCGAACACATGTATAGATATTTATTTTTTAAGTTTAAGAAAAATGTTGTGTAGCTTTGATATTTTCGCTACTTAATTATATTTCAGCTCTGTCTGTTTTTAATTGCTCGGGTTTTTATCAGCAATACTGGAAGAACAAGATAGAGAAGCATGGAGGAAAAGTTGTCAACTCCATTATTGGTAAAAAAAAAAAAAATAATAATTAATTATAATTAAAAATTGAAGTGAAAATATCCCGAGCCGTGTTTATTAGCTTACTTGGACGTGTGGTCTTTTTCAGGGGCGAATTGTCTTGTTGTGTCGCCTGCTGAGCGAGAACGTGGTGGATCGTCCAAGTTGGCTGAAGCAATGTAAGAACTCATTCACTGTTTTTTTAGACATTGGGGTGATGAGTTAATTGTATTGAGTATTTTTTTTTTTTTTAACGCGGGGCCTAATTTAGGGAGGAGGGAATACCGATAGTGCGGGAAGCTTGGTTAAGCGACAGCATTGAGAAGAAGGAGCCTCAGCCGTTGGATGCATACGATGTCGTGAGCGATCTTGCTGTTGATGCGAGAAAAATCCCGTTATATCAGCAGGATTCGAGTGAGGAGGCTCTCGAAACCATTATGGCCGAGGTAATAATTTGCATGCGCTGATTGGCTTGTGCTTTCAGTTAACCGGCCCATTTTCTAAATAGCATCGTTTGTGTGTTTTATTTTACAGCTTAAAGTATTTGGAAAGAGGGGTGTGCACAAGGACACAAAATTGCAGGATCAAGGCGGGGAGATACTCGAGAAAGACGGGCTTTTATACAACTGTGCTTTTGCTCGTTCCGACCGTGGACAAGGCGTGAATGAGTATGCATCGGATATCTTCTAGTTCTTTTAATTACCAAATTTGCCCTTGATGTTTAGTCTAATTACCAAATAATAATAATAATGGAACAGTTTGTATTTACCTTGCGAAGAGCCCCCTCTTGATTTGTTTTGAGGTGCGCTTTTGGCAAGATAAAAAATAAATGTCGGGGTTATTTGTATTGGAAAGATAATTGGGATTTTTTTTTGTAATTAGGCTTAAATCGGGGGTAGTTTTTGTAAATATCCTCTTTTTATGTGTCTTTAGTCTAATTACCAGAAAAATGAAAAAACTTTATTTCTAAAATTATATATTACCCCTTGAAGTTTGTATTTACCTTACAAATACAATAAATTTCTGGGGGGGTTATTTGCAATTTCAAAAGATTATTGGGGTTTTTTGCATTTAGTACCTCAGGGTAGTTTTGTAATTATTATTTTTACAAGAAAGAAACAAAATGTTTGGTTTCATGTGATGACCAAAAATAATGTATGTTTTTGGAAACAGCTTTTGCATTATGCAACTGATCACATTACCCGAGAACCGGCTATACATGTACTACAAGAAGGGTAGGATCGGTGACGAAGCGAGTGCTGACGAGACACTCGACGAGTGGGAAGACGAAAACGCAGCGTTGAAAGAGTTCGCGAGGCTCTTCGAAGAGACGACGGGGAACGAGTTCTTGCCGTGGGAGAAAGAGAAGAAAATACAGAAGAAGCTACACAAGATGTTCCCCATCGACATAGTGCGAGCTCCTAAATTGACTTTCTTGTTTAATTATTCTTGTTGAACAAAAAATTCAGTAACTCAATGATAAATTTTAATTACTTTCCTAAAACTCGGTAACTTACAAATAAATAAATGTGAATTTTTTGTAGGATGACGGAGTCGAAGTTCGACACGGCGGATTGGGACTCAGACAGCTTGGAGTTGCATCTGCACATTGTAAGCTCGAGCCGAAGGTGGCGAATTTCATGAAGATTCTATGCAGCCAGGAAATTTACAGGTTGGTCTTCGTGGTCAACAAAAAAATGAAAAAGTGATTTTGCATGCATTTTTACGTAGTTTATTGTAGTTCTTATAAGTTTTATTGCAGGTACGCATTGATGGAAATGGGGTTAGATTTTCCGGACCTCCCGTTAGGTATAGTTACCGACGTCCACTTGAAAAGATGTAAGTGAAGCGTTTTTTTTGTTGTTGTTTTTTTTGCTTGTGCTTTTGGTGTTGTCGTGAACGTAAAATAAAATAAAATTAATAATGCAGGTGAAGAACTTCTGGTGGAATTTGTACAGAAGCTCAAGGCAAGTAAGGAATCGGGGCAGAAAGAGGAGGCGATGTGGTCCGATTTCAGCCAACGTATATTTACACTTATGCCCTCGACCAGGCCTTACGTTTTCCGGGATTTCAGTGATATAGCTGATCATGTGAGTGGTTTTAGCGATATAGCCGTTGTGATTATTTTTGTGTTCCAAAGTAATATTATACAAACTTACTTGAAAAATAAAACCATGCAGGGTGCGGCTGCATTTGAGACGGTTAGAGATATAAACGCAGCTTCGCGTCTCATAGGCGACATGTCTGGTGCGACTCTAGATGATCCTCTGTTCGAGCGGTACAAGAAGTTAGGGTGCTCTATATCTCCGGTCGAAAAAGATGCAGATGATTATAAAATGATAGCCAAGTATCTGGAGAAAACATACGAGCCTGTCAAAGTCGGAGAAATTGTACGGCTTTTGTATATTATCCTTTGTTTTTTGTCGTTTGATCAGAGAAACAGTGTTTTTAGAAGTGTTTTGTGTTTTCAGAGTTATGGAGTGACGATCGATGATGTGTTTGCTGTGGAGTTGAGCGCGGGCCCGTCGCTTGACGAGATCATGAAGCTGCCGAACAAAGTCCTGCTGTGGTGTGGTGCGTATCGAACTTTCTTGATTTGTTGTTTGATTTTTAAGTATATGATTAATGGTTTTGGTGGTTCTTATGCATATGATTAATGGTTTTGATTGCTTAGGCACTCGTAGTTCGAATCTGTTGCGGCATCTCGACAAGGGATTTTTGCCTGCGGTGTGTTTTCTCCCTGCCCCTGGTTACATGGTAAGATGATGAGATATTAGTGCTACTTCATTTTTCATTCTTTTTTTTGTTTGTTTGTTTTTTTCTTGTTTAGTTGTTTTCTGTTGTATTATTATTAGGTTAGTTACTCCTGAGGTTTGAGCTAATTAAAAAAAAAAATGGAAAAAACTGACTTCCAAAATTTCAAAATTGCGCCTGAGATTTTGATTTGTCTCAACACAACTAACTCAACTACAAAAACAAAAATTGATTTGTCTTGGACTAATTTTTAAATTAACAAAAAAAAAAAACTATTTTTTTATTTAATATTTACCCCCTTCATAAGCAAAAATCATTTCAAAAAATATTACAATTAGCCCCTTGATCTTAACATTGAATCAACATCATGGGTATTTTTGTAATTTTTCAAGTTGCTATCATACTTATAACTATTACTATTAATATTATTTGCTATCATCCTTATAATTATTACTATTAATATTATTATTATGTTCTTTTTCCCCCCCTTTTTCCCTCTTCAGTTTGGGAAAGCCATAGTTTGCACAGATGCTGCAGCAGAAGCAGCCAGGTATGGTTACACGGCCGTTGACCGGCCAGAGGGCTTTCTGATATTGGCTGTTGCTTCGTTGGGCGAAGATGTAACAGAGCTGACGAGCCCTCCAGAGGTACATGTTGTGCATTTATTAATATCTTTGGTTCATCATTGCATTGCTTTGGTCATGGTCTTCATTTTTGGGTTTTGTCTGATTTTTGCTTAGGATGCAACATCATTAGAAGAGAAGAAAAAAGGGGTGATAGGGCTCGGCAAGAAGAAAACAGACGAGTCTGAGCATTTTACTTGGAAAGATGATATTAAGGTGCCGTGTGGTAAGTTAATCCCGTCTGAGCACAAAGATAGTCCCTTGGAGTACAATGAGTATGCCGTTTACGATCCACAACAGGTAATTTTTTTGTGATTTTAATGATTTTTTTCGTTCAACAGGTAATTAATTAGTGAATTTAATTATTTTTTCGTTCAAGCAAGTAAAAGACTGGATTTTCAGTGTGTTGTTTTTTCTCTCTCCCTTACAGGTGAGTATAAGGTTTCTTGTGGCTGTGAAGTTTGAAGAGAAGGACGTGGAGTATGATACAGACGAGTAGAACGAAATGAAACACGACTCGAGTTGCATTTTGGTTATTTCTGGTGGATGTAGAGAAAGCAGGAGGCATGACTCGAGTGGCGCTAGCTCGTTTTTGGTGGTTTTTTCAAAGAAGGGTAGTGAATTACATCTCTTGTTTCCCTTTCTTTGCTGCTGGCAATGTGTCGAGAAGTTTCTAAGATGTCTGTTGCAAGTGCGGTGGACAAACTAAACAGTTTATGATGACATGTATTTTGGTTTGTGTATAGTTTTTGTCATCAAAAGACTTGATGTATGAATGATATAATTCCAGTAAGTTTGGCTAGTTGTGCTTTATACAATTTTCTTACATCACTATTTCATGTATTGATTACTTTTTTTTACTTTTCCCTTTTCTTTTTAATTTCAAAGCTCATTCTCATGGTAACAGTAGAAAAAATGTCTCTTTCCCCTGAAGAGAAAGGTATTTTATTTTACTGTTACTTTTAATATTGGGGGGAAAGTCAGAAATTGAAGGTCGAGGATGTGAACGGATAAAAAGAGAAGAAAATAGACAGTTGTAGAACATGGAAATCTTGGTGAATGTTCTTAATGAAACTGTGTTTTTTCAGCTTTTGCTCTCAAAACAGGGAGAAAAAAGAGTGAAATACAGAAGCCACATAATTTCTTGTAACTGTATCAAACAAGCCAAAGAGTAATCAACACAACATCATGAACATGCAGTTGAAAGTAAGGAAATGTGAACTCTAATTCTTTCATTTTGACTTTACACTTGCTTAACAACCCTTTCAGTCTTCATATTCTTTCACATACAACAACATTGAATAACCCCAAACCCAGAAAAAAAGGAACTCCTCAGTGGTACATAACAACACTCGGAATCTTAAACGTATCGGACACAAACGGTACGGCCCACGGCCTCTCCATCAAATCCTGATAAAAATCGTACTCCGCCTCGTAATCATGCAACGACAGCTCCGCCTTCTGATTCGTATGGTAGTGATGCCTCGCCAGACTCGACTTCCCAAACCCGAAAACACTCACATTCTCGCACACACCCAACGCCAGCATCACCGCCTGCATCCCCGACGAGTAGTGGAAATTCGCCCCCTCGTGTGCCGGGCCCCACTCCCCCACATCCTTCCCCGTCGTCTCCACAAACCTCCTCAGCGAGTAGTACTTCACGATCCTCGCGCACAAAACGTCGAACCGCGGGTCGGTCACGATCAGCGGCGCTTTGTGCGATGAGTTGCACACCAGGTAGTCGAAGAAATGCACGGGCTGGCACAGATACATCACGATAGGCACGTTCTCGCCGTACGGGTGACAAAAACACCCCTGGCGACGTGCGCACAAGTGCAGTATGTTGCTGTTGACGAACGAGACGTTCGTCTTCGAGCCCACACTACGCTCGAAGCCCCGCGTCCTAGCATTGTTGAGGCGGATTACCGTCTCATGGCCGTCGATCATCTTACCGTAATCGCTTTTTAATAAAATCCCACTATTTCCCACCACGGCACAGCTTTTGTAAAGCCCTTTTGAACCCTTTACAATCCCATTGTACTCGTCGATCGAGGATTTAATCCCATTCGCTAAATCGGAGAGCGCATCCGGATTGAACCTCCGTTTTCTCGACCAATCGCCTAAATACGACCGAAAACTCAACCAGAGGCGATAGAACTCGGGCGACCTGAGCTGCAATGGCGTGCCTCGAGACGACCTTAATCTCACGTCGAGGCGATATTTGCCGGCCGACAGAAACGACCTCTGCCGGCCGCGGTTTCTGAAATTACCTTCTAATAAATCGTCAATCTCTTGTTTCAGTCTGGGCTCGCCAATGTCGATGGCGGCGTGTTTCAAGAGGGTTTGGTTGAAAACCGGTTTTGGAGGAGGGTGGGTAGGTGCGGGTTCGAATTTGAGCAGAAAGAGCCCGTTTTGATTGAATAAAACCCGGACAGTGAGAGTGGCGGCCATAGCCAGAAGGAGCAGGATGCTGTAGAAGGGGCGTACGCTGCGCTTCATTGGGTTGTACATTGGGAATTACAATGGGATTGGATTATTGCTAAGGTTTGTGGCAGATTATGTGCAGGGATTTGGAAGGAATTAAAAGGGTTCTGTTGTGATTCATGTTGGAGAAGAAAGGGACTGAGTGAAGCGCAAATGTGTGAACATTAGCTAGCTGTAGATTTTAAATTCTCGGAAAATGGTTAATTAATGGAAATAATATAAAAGTGGAAAAATGTAGTGTGAGCTGAGGGAGATGGGATCTGAGAAGGAGAAAGGGCCTAAACTAAACGAGAGGATGAAGAGAAATGGGGAAAAAGAATCTGATTTTTTGATCAATTAATTAATTAATGAAGTGGGGACAATTATTTACGAGTGTGCTTCTTCCTTTTATAGGAGTTTAAATGAGGGGGGAATGGAATGGGATATATCTCGGGAAGGTTACGCATACAAGATTGTGTTTTGAAGTAGTTTGAAAACTCTGAGGGCATGGATGTATTTTCATGCCCAATTTTAGTGTGTGTGTGTTGTTTTTTTAAGTATGTGGAATATGATTAGTTTTGAGAGATGATTCATTTTCGTGGGGTAATAAAAACATGTTTGATTATAAGTTTTTGAAAGGTATGATTAAAGTGAGAAATTGTTTTTAATTGTGATTTTTTAAATTTTATTTTTATTGAACCGTGAAAATCTTCATTTCCAATTAGACTATGAGAACAATACCAAACAAAATGGTTGGAAAATGGAAAATGACATCTGACAGATAAACACACCAACGCGTAGTTTGAAAGACTTTGGCTTAGTTTTCATTAAAGCGTAAGAGTAGAAATTTGTATCGTTCTACGAAATGCATTTTTAAAAAAAAAACAAAAAACTTGAAACCATAATGCATAATAAAAGAACGTTGTAAATCTTTTAATAATCAAACTATAATAGTTAGTTGTCTTCTAATTTTGATATAAAGTTAAAATAAATAATTGTTTGAATTAATACTGTGATAAATATCACTAAAAGTTTTGTTATATGAAACTACGCAAGAAAGTATCTCCGTGACAAATTGTTAATTATATTAGCTGTTTGTATAGAATTGTTTGGTGGTTATTTAAATGTATAAAATGACCAATTAGGACACGAATTTAATTTATTGTTGAGTTGTTTTTTTTTTTTTTGATAATAATAAAAATTTATATGATGAGTTAATTGAATAATTAGAAAAATATATACAAGAATCTGAAATTATTGGTTTCTGATATTTAACTACATATACAAGTATTTATAATTTATGATTTGGGAGTGAATGAATTTAATTGAGGAGACAACTACATATACAAAGTATTTATAATTTATGATTTGGGAGTGAATGAATTTAATTGAGAGGGAAGAAGACAAAAAATCGCGCATAAGATAGATGAAGGGAAGAGTTTTATTATTTTTTGAGATGAATTGGAGATAGGAGACGTGATATATTTATGTGGTAGGTTAATTTAAAATATTAATTATAGAGGATAAATTTGTTATTTAATCATATTTCTCAATCCTCTCTACCCAAAACGCTGCTACAAGGAGCTTTTTCTAAAAGAGTTTTTTGGACCAAAAAAGCTAATTAAATCTCTTATTTACCAAACATATCGATTAGAAGATTTAACTTGTCAATCCTCTCAAATGAGTCAATTCCTCTAATTTTACCACAAACCGCTCTTCACCAAACAACGCCATTATATATTTATGTGTACTCCAAGTGGATGTGTCCAGTGCACAATGTAATGTGTAATCGATTTCTTATGTAGAATGGTATAAGTGTATTTGAATAATTAGATAAAGATGTTTTTGTGCGCTTAGAAGTTGTGAGATGATATGAATGTTATGGGCGAGATGTATATGAATGTTCTGTTTATCTAAAAGCATGGTGCACCTGGTCCTTCTATATGATGGTATATGGATATTTTGTGCGATAACATAGTATGTTTCGTGTGATGATGGATGTTGATGTTCCAACAATTATATTCATTATATATGATACTCATATACCATCACACATAACATATGTTACCGTTTGGTAAATAGAGGTTTGAGCCAAAATTAATGGATTTAACTCGATTGAGGGGATTGACCAGTCAAATCCTCTAATTGGTATGTTTGGTCAACAGAGGTTACAATTAGCTTTTTGGGTCCAAAAGGATAATTTTGAAAAAGCTCCATATATAAACTTTTTGAAAAGAGAGGTTTTGAAGATGAATTGAAATGACAATTTTGTCCTCAAATTAACAAAACTTTTTTTATTAAAAAATTTATTACAATTAAATAATAATAATAATTACCCAAATTAAATTTAATATATTGAAAATTTTACAATTCAAATTTTCTTTTATAAATAATGATTTTTAAATAATGATTATTATTTTGTAAAAATTACTATAATTATTCAATATATTATAAATTTTGTTATTAATAAAAGAAATATTCAAAAATAAATTGTTCGAATGCCCCTTTTTGGTCATTTTACACTATCAAATAACTATCAGCTCTCAAATATTTACCAAATACTTTTATACAAACTGCTAATACAATCACTTAGTCAAATCAGCTAATGCAATCAGCTATCCGCTTAGAGGTGTTAATCCAGTTATTAATCGGCCGGTTAATTAATCGGTGGTTAATTTAAATGGTTTTGGCTTAATCGTAACCTAACCGGGTGAGAACTGGTTAAGGTTACGGTGAAACCGGTTAACCGCCAGTGTTTATTTTTTATTTTTTTTAATTTTTTTAAATTAAATTTAAAAGCTTAAATAAAAATTGAATAATTGAAACTTAAAATGGAATTAGAATGAGATAAATAAAATTTGAATAATTGAATTTTTGAAGTAAGGAGTTTTTATTTATTTTGAAAAAAATAAAGTAAAAAGGACTTGATTTAACGCTAATATTTACAAACAACCAAATTAACAAGATGGTGGCATTTATTTCAAAATAACACAATAAATTCACATTAAAAATTAAATTATAAGATTTTTTTGACGTAAAAAGTTTTTAAAAAAAATTTTTTTTTTTTGAAAAATGACTTGATTTTAATTCTAATATAAAAAATTTAAATTTTAGTTTTTAATATTAGAACTAACTTGCCTACGTATCCTCGTAAAGGAATCAAAGTCAACGTAGTTCGAATTTTTTTAATTTTTTTTTTTTGAAAAAAATAAGTTAAAAAAATGACTTGATTTTAATTCTAATATTAGAAATTAAAATTAAATTTTAATTTTTAATATTAGAATTAAATTGCCTACGTATCCTCGAAAAGGAATGAAAGTCCACGTAGTTCTTATACTTACCTCACTTACCTACTTACCTATTCGTCGTTGTCGTTGCTTCCCGAAGTGGTATCGTAATAGTCGCTCTTTTCACCTTCATCCAGTTGCATTTCTTGTTCTCGCGATTCGGCTTTCACCCAATCGTTCATCAACATTTGATTTTTAAGATTCTTGGATGTTAAGGTAGACCGACGCTCATCTAACATATAGCCTCCCGTGCTGAAGGCCTGTTCAACAGAAACTGTTGAAACAGGAACGGCAAGAACCTCCTTGGCAATTTTAGAGAGTGTGGAAAAATACTGGCCATTTTTGACCAAAACTGCAAAAGATCGTTAGTAATACCTGATCGAAGATTTCTTAGCACTCTAAGAAATTTTCTCCACAATAGTACGGAATCGATTGTAGAGCGGTAAGTTTTCCCAAGTCGTGTCTCTCGAGGAAGGCTAATCAGAAGCTATTTCGCATTTAATTTTCGTGAAATAAGATAAAACTAACTAATTATGCTGAATAAAGCGTAATTCACTTTGGTTCGGGTTTTTGAAAGCTAAGCAACTATGACAAGAATTAAAAGTGATTTAAATGAAAATAATGAAAAATGAGGGTTTAGGGTGTTCGGTTCGTCTCCACGATCAATCGATTTTTGCGGAGCACTATATCATGAATCGGGGTTGTCAATCCCGAGTCTCAACAAACTCCGATTAATGGCTTTAAATGAACCTAAACCCTAAACCCATTATTTCTAAACGAATTGCATCAATTGAAAATTAAAATAATTAAAACTTGAAGATTTGTGAAGCTTGAACACAAGAACATCATTTTGAAGTTTGAAATAAACTAAGGAGAGAAAAGTGCTTTGAAAGCTACATGCATAACACAACAACAAACTAAGAAGCTAGACATGATTTCTAATGAAAATTAAGAAACTTCCTAAATTGGCAAAAAGCTTGAAGAACTCATAAGAGCTTCAATGGGGTTTTGCCAAAAATAGTAAATGATGAACATGAAGAACATGGAATGAAAAACATACTCAATAACATAACAATAACACACAATAAGAAAGGAGAAGAATACTACCAATATTACTTCAAAGGAACTCCAAGGTTTAGCTTACAACTTCAAAATGCCAAGAACAATTTCAATACACTAGCTTCAACGAGGATGGAGATGTCACCTTCTCCAACACTAACTAAGAATATTAACTAACTAAACTAAACTAATCTAAGGAATCTAGACTAGGGTTTACAATGGAAATGAAGATGGGGCTTGGAGGAGATGGAACAAGTCCAAAACAACCAAGGAAGGATAAGGTTGGTGGAGAAAAGGGCTAGGCTATTTATACAAAAATACAGGGGCAAAATCGTCAAAATGGGTCAAAAACCACAAAAATTCGTGCGTTTCAGTCGATCGACTGAAAGCTGACGATCGACTGCTTTGTCTTCAAATGCCAAACTCACTGTTTCACAGTCGATTTGGAGTGTTTCAGTCAATCAACTGACATGGCTGCTCCCGGCTCGATTTTTCTCGTTTCCGCTCTAGCCGTCCACCGGTTGTCGTTCCTTGCATGCGCTATATTCCTTTGCTTGTCTTCATTTTTCCATTTCACAGCGATTCGAATGTAATGCTCAAACGTGCGCGGGTCCCGCTTGGTCATCCTACGGCCAAAAATATAAAAAATGAGTGAAACACTACAAAAATATAATAAAAACCGCGCAAACAATACAAAAACCTAAAACTAACAAAAACGACCTAATCGACTCCCAGAACCCATAAATGCAAGCAAAACGCATGCAAAATGACACAAAAAGGTAACAAAAACACGTACAAAAACGTGCAAATCAATACCATCGGGCTCTTTTGGAACCGAAGTAGGTTCAAAAGCCCCTAAATAACTGTCTAATTCCATTGACCGACTAGCACTAGCCCTTTGCCGTTTCCTTTTAGTATTTTCAATCAACTTCATATATGGGCTAGAGCTCCTCGAGGGTCGTTGGGTCTTGTATTAGAAGTGGTGGAGGAAGGAAAAGGGGACACATTAACACATCACTAGAAGATTCATTGTAATCTTTAAAAAGTTGAACTAAAGATAGGTTTGATTGGTGAGCAACACTAAGAGGGCTAGGAATTTCAATATTTGAGGCTTGTAAAAAAGATCCTAATGCATCATAATAAACTCTAAGTAAATTTTGTAAACCCTCCATCCGATAATTCGGGTCTAGAATTTTTGCAATCAAAAAAACGTAGGGAATGTACAGAAAATATTTGACCCATTTACTCAACATACTAGCAATACATTCACCTAATTCAGAGTTATCGAGTAAAGCAGTACTAACAAGTACTATTTGAATACATTGATCAACAAGTATTGAGGAGGTAGAATAATAAACACCGGATAAAGTCACGGTGGCGTCGTTAAAGTTTTTTAAAAGGACGTCATATTATAACAATCATATGCGAAAACAAAGCGAAATCGACATATTTATTATTAAAAATTGCACACAATGGTTCTCTATATTCAAAAGTATCATTAAGTAATTTATAAGTAGAGTTCCAACGATTTGGCACATCACTTGAAAAAAATTTTGGATGTAATTGATTGGCTCGGCAAAATCTTCGCCATTTTTTTGAAGTGGATCGTGGGAACTTAAATAATATATAGCACTCCTAATCGGTTAAATTTTAGAGTTAAAAAGAGTTAAACCATCTTGAACACATAAATTCAAAACATGACAAATGCATCTAACATGATGAAATTTGCCGCCAATAGCGGGTTGACAAAAAGTTTTTAACAAATCTAAACTAGCCGTATTAGCGGCGGCATTATCAGATGAAATTGAAAAAAATTTGTTAGCTAAATGATACTCGAACAAAACAGTGGATATTTTGCGCAAAATATTCACCGCATTTTGCTGACTATCAGACTTTCTATATGCAATTAAATATTTTTGCAAAGTCCAAGAATTATCAATTCAATGGCAAGTAATTTCCATATAATTATGATTATGAAATAAATCCGTCCAAATATCCGAGCATATAGAGACACTATGAGGCAAACTATCAAATATTGAAATCAAGTTCAATTTATACTCACCGGCCATTTTTTCAATATCGCGAGTTAATCTATTTCGTGAAATCCTAGTGCTAGATGGATTAAATGCACTCCTAGTATAATTTTCATAATGATTACTATGCGCATGATTAAAAGGAAGACTCATAACGAAAATAAATTTTGCAAGAAACTTTTTATGACCACTTTCGATATATTGAAATAAACTAGAAGAGCTCGTACCTTGGCCGCCGGTCCAGACGCCGGCGGTAGATGAAGATGAGAAGTTTAGTTGTGTTTGAGAGCTTTCCACTCCATACTTGTCGGGATGCTTCTTCTCCATGTGGTATTTGAGCGACCCGTAGCCTCTATTATTTTTAGAACCGAAGGTGTAATGAGAATTGAAATAATTGCATTGCGCTCGAGATTCGTCGTTGATCGTCTTTTTTGTGAAATACAACCGAAATATGGGGGAAACAAATTCCCTCGATTTCGATTGAGGTGGTAGTGTATCATCCGCTCCCTCCTCATCTTCATCCAAGTTGACGGCGGCCGGCGGTTCGGCTTCATCTGAGCTAGGTAAATCCTCTTCAAAATTGGTTTGATTTTGCAGTCGAAGTTGATTTGATTATATATGTTCTCAACTTATTCCGCCGTCGTCTCATCGGAAACATAATCTCCGGCAACGACCGAAGATTCTCGTCGAGATCCTCGACCTCGATGAGAAGAGGCTGGAGTGTTGGTATTGACATTAAGGGAAGAGCTTGTCATAGTGATATTATAAAAGAGAATTAAGTAAAACGAGATTAGGAAGAATAAGAATATTATTGATATTATTTATTGCACAAATTAGAAACTTGACTTTAAACTTGAAAATATAAGAGAAGAAGAAGAATAGTAGAGATGAATTGGTGTGAGGATTGGTGTTGGAGAGTGGAGTATTTATAGGTGTCAAATTCTAAAAAAAAAGAAAAAAAATTCGAAAAAGTAGTCGTTATAACTGGCGGATAAACCGGTTAACGGTTAAACCGCCAACGACTACTTTTGGTTTGAATTTGAGCCGTTGATTCTCAACGGCTAGTTGATGTCAGTCGTTGATTATCAACGGCTATCAACCACAGCGGTTAAACTGCTGGCGATTTTTTTTTTAAATCGGTTAACCGCGGCGGTTAAGGTTAAACGGTAAGATTAACCGTAACCTAACCGCCGCCGACCGATTAATGGTTATGGTTATAACCATGACCACCGGTCAACGGTTAACCGTAACCGGTCAACCGATTAACCGAAACCATTTGGGCACCTCTATATCCACTAAAAACTAATACAATCAGCTATCCGCTATCCGCTGGTTGCCAAACAGGACCATATTCATATATTATCATACAAAGAAACATGTGCACCATGCTAAGTGCACTCGGGTACACCATATAATATCCACACTAATATTGGTCACGATTTTATTTGTGTATTAGCATTTGACCCCTAATAGGCCACTACTTTTTTTTTTGGCAAATTCTATCAGTTGAATGGGTAAATACTTTAGGGAAAGTCGTAAAATAGCCCTTGGAATAGGGGTTTATTTGTGAGTTGGTTCTACATTAATTTTAAATTAAATAATTTCTTATTTTTCTTAAATAGTTTAAAATTATACATGAATAAGCACCCTTAATATGAAAAGAAAAGGCAATAAAAAAAGAAAATTTGGCCAATAAATACAAAGTATAATGCATTTTTGCCTACTAAGTACAATTTGGACCAATTTATCAAAAATATCATCCATAAACCCAGTTCACCTTCTCTCTTCTCCCCCCATAACCCACGCGTGCTCTCTCTCTCTCTCTCTCTCACAACACAGCAACTCTTTAGCTCGCATTTTCTCTCTTCCACGAAAGAGCGCACGAAAAGTTGCACCTCCCCCTATATCTCACAATTATTTCGACAAAATCCAAGCACAAAACTCTCCAGGAAATTTCTGGAGAAATTTGTGCTCAAGTTTCTTCGTAGCAATCACTAAATATCCTGATGTTATCACTCATAACAGAAGATTTGAAAAGGTAAGAAATCACAATATCCTCTTATGATTCAAGTTTTTGTAGATTTTTAGACTATGTTGAAAATTTGCTTGAATTAATTTCTAAAATGTATTTTGTTGAATCTATGATTTTCCCCTATGCATGTTTGTTGTTGATCTTTGTACAAAACCCTATGTCTTTGATTTTTTGGATATTGATGATTTTGGTGATATTAGATTCCTTTCACATGCTTGTAGCTCGATGTACGCTATTGTTAATTATATTAACACCACCGATATATTTAGCCGCTGGTTTTTATTATTTTCCTAATTTGTCTATCTCAACCAGTATTTTGTGTATACCACAACTGGTAATTGATTGTGCTTTTATTTGTTCATTTGCCTATTTTCTATGAATTACCACAACAAGTATTTTTTGTTTACCATAATTAGTCGAACTTTGGCTTCCCCTTCAAGTTCAACAGCCTTATAGAAGTCAGGGGCCCATGCTACCATATTCAAGAATTGACTACGGAATGAGGGGATAGACTAGAGTTGTCCAATACGATAGATAGGCTAGGCATCAAGGGCCCAACTATGCATCAGCAGTTGTTACAAGGCGGGAATACTGGCGGTGTCAAAATTATTGAACCTCCTGTTGTTGGCCAATTCATACCTAGTCAGGAGAGTTGCATTACAAAAAGGGACATCTTGCTGGAACAGATATTCAATGAAAGTGGACAGAAGTATAGTTCTATTTCCAGCTTGATTGCCACTCTAAACCCTAAGACAAAGCACCCTGGTGATCAAGATTGGAAAGGGAAAGATCCTATGTGAATTGACTATTTTATGTAACTGGAGTATAAGACAATCTTTATTTTTGTGTAATGGGGTGATTCTGTTTTTTAAGATTGACAATCTTCTTTTGATGAAACTGTGGGAGGACAGTTGCTAGTTTATGTCAGTTTGGATAGATTGACAATCTTAAACTATAATTCATGGTTGTTTAGATATGTGGTGTGTAATATTTTGTAATTGGTTTTTGTAATGTCTTTTATCACTTGTTTGAATTGGTATTTTATTACTTGTTTGGGAAACTGTAATGTGTAATGTTTTGTAATTGGTATTTGTAATGTCTTTGATTACTTATTTGTAATGTGTAATGTTTTGTCATGGATATGAGAGATTGGAAATTAGGACAAATGAAGGATTTTGTAAGGGGTCGAAGGCTAATTGTGTATATTTTTTTTGTGTGTGTTCAAACATGCTTCTATATAAAAAAAAACTGCTAAAGTAAATTTATCTTCCATTTATACAACCTACTTCAACAACCTGCTTCTTTTTTGCTTCAACAAATTTATCCTGCTTCAACAAACAGTTCATACATCACATACCAACTATTGAACAACCTGCTTATTTTTTTTTTAACCTATGATTTTCACATGAAACAAAACCAATATTGCAACAAGTACATGGTAAACATCTTTTTGTATTAAATCAAAATATGCAACTTCATTCCAAATAATCCCTTCAAGTAAATTTACAAAACTAATAAAACTGAAAATTTACAAGAAGATTAAATTACTCCTGAGTGCCTAAATGAGACCAAACCAAAAGGCACTACACATCATCATCTTCAATTTCCTCTTCCTTTTCTTTTTCATCTTCTTCCTTCACTTCTTTCTCTGATTCATCATTCACATCAGCTTCTTCACTTCTTTCTCAGAAGAGTCATCTGCTTCTTGCTCATCTTCAACGTAATTATACTCCTCCATTGCTTTTTCATATTCTGCTTTAAGCTCTGCAGCCTTATCAATGAATTTTTTGCCTATAATAGTTCAATGGCCTAAGATAGTTCAAACATGCTTCCATATAAACATCCTGCTTCAACAAATTTAACAACCTTACACATGATCCATTACATTAAACACCCTTACATTATGAAATTACATGAAATTAAACTTACGCTAAAATGGCCTAAATAAAAACATTCACTACATAAATATTAAAATGGCCTAAATTACGCTAAAATAATTGCATAGAAGATTAAAAAACCCTGCATTGAAAGGGCTACACATAATTAAACTTGGTAAATTACATTAAAACAATTCATCGCAGATTTTAGATGACACCAACAAACACATTTTTCAATTGGACTGCTCAATCACTTTTGCAACCACATCATTAGAAGAATCACCCACGAGATTACGAGCCATAATTGTACCTTCTTCTTCTTTCCAGTTACAATTTCCATTTCGGCATCATATTTCTCCTTGAGCTTATTAATTTCAACTATATGTTTCTCCTCCATGGACTTTATGTAGGCCAAAAGCTCTGCGATTTTACGAGATGATAAGGGATCATCCCAATTGAAAGAATTGCAACCACCATTATTCCAATTCCTGCAACCGTGGAATCGTTTACCCGGATTCCGTTTTGTTCCAGATGTTCGTAGCTCGGCCTTCTCGTTGCAGTAACATTGGAAATAAGAAGAAGAAGCTGGATAAGAAGAAGCGGATGATTGGAACGATGAAGACATGGAGATCTTTTTTTTTTTTTCTTGACCTAACCGCAGTGAAATTGAGAAGAAGGATTGGGACGAGGGTTCATATGTTGTGAATAATCCAGCAGTGTACGAGGGTAAATTAGGGATTCACTTATTTTATCTTTATTTTTAAATAGAAAATGATAGTAAATGTTTAGATCATGCCACATAGGCAACAGGGCCCGATTGGGCTTTTTTTGTACTAAATTTGATGAATTTGCCAACATAATGTATGTAGTTTGATGCTGGCCAACATGACGTACCTTTTTTGGAAAGTGGCCAACATAATGTACCAAAAATAAAATTTTTCCCTAATAATTGGTGTTCCACGACCAATAATTGATTGTGCTTGATTTATTTACACACTTTCCCAAACTACCACAACCAATAAATGTACAATTAATACTTAATTTTATTTTTCTTTGTTTGTGTAGAAATGACAAGAAAAAGGAACTCGTTGTCCTCGAATGAAAGGTTGAATTATGAGCTTAGGAAGAGACGGTGTGTCACCAAAGAAAAAGGCGGCTCCAAAGACTGGGAAGAAGAAGAATGACCATCTCGACCTGATACCGACTATCTCACAAAGATACATGATTCGGGCCTTGTACGAGTTTTTGAACAGGTGGAAGGATTGCATACCTCTTCAGTGGGACATCCTCGAGAAAACTATAAGTGATTACCCTTTTGCCTATTTCATGTACTAAATAATCTCAAATTATAAATTGCAAAAATCATGTCAACTTTAAGCAACCAACAAGGTGTTGATTTTTGTGCATTTTTTGTAGTTGATTATTGAATATGAATAAGATGTAATTTATCCTGAACCATATATGTGTAATAATGGTCTTAATGGATATAAAATGACAGATGTGAGATATGCTACCATGACTACGAGATTTATTAATACTCAGTTCTTTACAAATTAAACTTATATATAAAAGATCTTTAGGACAACTGTTTATCTAGACAAGAACTAGTATTAAGATTTATAAAAATTTTGAGATCAAGTCTTTGCCACCTGAAGTAAGTCTGATTAACAAAATTAAAGGTTTGATTTTTTGGATGTCATAAAGACAAATTTAGGATTGCATGTTATATGGTCTCGGTTAATTCCCACATAGAAATAATTAACCGTCATATTCAAAGTTATGTTTTGATTAGCACCACAATGATTCCCTATGAGTGGTATAAGCATGTGTTAAAGAATTTAAAAAAAAAATACTATATGTCCAAATTTCTTACTATATGTTTGGAATTTCTTATTTAAAGACCGAGAATTTCTTACTTGATGACAAAGACTATCTACTTGGCTACCAAAAATTTCTTAATTGATGTGCGAATGTTGTTCTGTGATCCTTATTTATTAAACAAGATTTATGTTGTTGTTTCTTTGGCAAAAAAATATAAAATTGTTTGATAGCAAAATTATTGTTATGTTTTTCTTACTTAATGTCCGAAAACTTTTTACTTTATAGTGAAATTTTTTACTTTATGTCAAAATGTAAGAAAAATTCTTATTTTATTTTAAAAAAAGTAAGGAGATTTCTTACTTATGTTCGAAAAGTAAGAAAACTTTTTTACATAATGTTCAAAAAAAATCTTACTTTATGTTTTCAAAAGATTTAGACAGAAAAAATAATAATTCTAGCCGAAAAAATTTTTTGGTGGGCGGTCGCCGAAAAGTTGCCGCCAGTAGCTGGATAGTGGCTGACGGTCTAGCAGGTGGGGGTGGCCGATAGGGTGGTTACTACTACTACTAAGACGATGACTACTACTACTACTACTACTACTAATAATAATAATAATAATAATAATAATAATGTATTAATTATATCAATAGTATTATTTTAATAGGAACTAACTACAATTGTATATTTACGGTTGAACTATTTAACAATTTGTATAATTATTTAAAATATTTGACAGAAATGTTTTTTTCTTATATAAGCATTATATATATATATATATATATATATATATATATATATATATAGTTTTGTTCTACTATTTACTTTCTCAAGCAAAAATAGTACGGGAACCAACTCTAATTATCGCCCGCTCAGTTCATTTAAATTAAGACGTGAAATTGGAAATTTGATTCATTTGACTTCGTCAATTTTTGATAAGAACTCGGAAGGAAAAGTTCAAACTCATTTGAGATTTCAAATGAATTAATCATTTTGACGGACTGTTTTTACGTAAATGATAAGTAGAAAAGCAGTAGGAACTAGAATGAATAGTGAAGTAGTAATAAATGCAAGAATATTTACTTCTATAATTTTATCGTTTTTTTACTTCACAATAACTCATAGGGATCTTTGGTGATTTTAGAGACGACTTATGATTATTCATAATAATCCAATTTTACCGAACAAATGTTCTATTTTCTTATTCGTTACTAACTCACTAGAAGGATAATGTATTATCCGGTTAGTTCCTTTTGGATTTCAAATAAAAACAAAATATCTCTATTTTCTGAATACTATGAATGGGCTTTTATGGGCAAAGAAAAAAAAAAGCCCCTTATCGGATTTGAACCGATGAACTATGACTTTGGTTTACTAGAGACATCAACGTATTGTTGTAGTTTAGTGGAAACAAATAAAAAATCTTAGGGTCCTCTCAAATAGAAATAGAGAACGAAGTAACTCCAAAGATTGTTAGCCACCTTCTTCTAGAAAGATCATTTAGAAAGCGATTCGTTTTGTTTATATTCAGACAAAAAGTTGGCATAAGTCTTATGGGTATAATTTTATTCATTTTGTTCACATCTCAGATATGGAGATTTACTCATCTTCCATAAAGGAGTCGAAAGCCGCGGCTAAAGGTGCAAAAATAAGAGCTTGAATATCACTTGTAAATAATACAAAGAACATGACAGGGATAGGAACCTCTGAACCACCAAAGGTACTAAAGAAACAAGAACAACAACGATTAATTCATTCCCTAAGATATTTAGGAAAAGTAGAAAAAAATTAAGTAATAATAACATTCTCACATATTTGAGCATTTGCAAAGTTAATCTCCACAATAAAGTGAGACAAAAGAAGAATTAGGCCAGAAATAAAAAAACAAAAATAAAAGAAAAACCGAAGTATCCATTCCTTCATTCTCCCACTAATAGGGGAAGAAAAATGATGTAAGCCATGATGAGCACTTACGCTCAAGGCTTAGAGATGAAATAAATCCTCGTAATGGTCAATGCAATGGAGCTTAAATTCCAATTTCTAATAATAAATTGCTAATGCAAAGTTTGGCCCTTCATTCTCATGCTAGAATATTCGCAAAGTTTGGCCCTTCGTTTCTCGTATCATGCGTACTCGGAAAATGAATCTTTCTTCATGCTCATGCTAGAATATTCGCAATAAAAGAATAGTCGCCCAACAAAAATCAAACCATTATACTACTTTTGTATTTGTCTCACAATCATCAGGTGAAAGATTTTACTTTCACATGAATAAATATATTCCAATACCATTACAATTCTCGAAGAAAATTAATTAATTTATTAATTAATTATATATATAGAGAGAGAGAGAGAGGAAAACTCTACAGTGCCGCTAAGGGCACCATGGCCCTCACCCCCTCCATTTACTACCATGGATCTATTAACCTGAAAATCCTAAATTTAATCTAATGATTTCTATTAAACCCCACTATATGAGAAATGGTACCATGAAAGTACCATAGAAATCCTCAAATAAATAAATATATA
>BMAC01001158.1:134554-174459 GCA_014905375.1 Phtheirospermum japonicum | reverse complement strand
CACTTATATACTAAACAAAAAAGAAACTCTATTTTAAGTATTTGCCTAAAAAGTTTTGAGCTAGCGTTTAATTTTTTGGTGGTTCGGTTATTTACTTGACAAATTTTGGATGTTTACCCAAATATAGGAGTTTTAATATCTACCTAATTTAATTATTTCACTTTATTATACTTTGTCTAACTTAATATATTCACTATATTGTATTTTGTCTAATTCAATATTTCATTTCATCTTCCAATATGAATGAAAATATAAAAAATCGTATATAATTAAAAAATATCTAAATTAAAGTTTACCTATTAATCGCACATGAAACATGAATATTATAATGTGTATATATATAGTTAAGTAATAAATATTCAAAGGCTTTTATTATTTTTTGTTATAAAATAATATCTTAAGAAACAAAAAAAAAACTGACTCGTTAAAAGATTGTTTTTGGAATAAACATATTTTACAAATTATGAAAAAAAACACTACACATAACATTCATAGTTTTGTTATATATTTTCTTTCATCATCGCAAATTAGAATTTTTAAACCATTACGATTGACTACTCTTAATATAAAAAAATAAAATTAATGATGAATGAACCGATTTTTCCAAGAAAAGTTAAGCATAGGGTAGATTGTCTTTAAATATTGTTCATCGACATTGCATATGAAACATCATTCAAATTTGTCAACCACAAACTGTTAAGCTGAACTTTATCATGTGTGTCGTAATACCAATTTATTAGGTTCGCTTGTACCATATATTTTGATTTAATCACTTATAGTTTTCTAAATCATGTCACTCAATAATAATAATAATAATAATAATAATAATAATAATAATAATAATAACAACAATAAATTAAGAGTACGAAAGTAAATTATTAATTGAAAATATTTGCAATAAAATTTGAAATTGAGATTTATAACAAACTACAAATCACTAAAAGCAAAATAAAATAAAATAACTTAATATTCATTCATAAAATCCAATCTAAACAGTTAAATCGTGCCTTAGTTTTAGTAGTTCAATGTGTCATGCGAATAATTAATGCGTGCAATAATTTTTTCACATGTGTGGTTGTATGTTCATTTTAAATGATCTAAATAATATTTTACGTAAAGAATGTCAATTATAATATTATCGGTAGAATAAATCTTTTATTTTAATTGAAGTACAATCACAAATTTATTTTGTGTATATATAATTAGTGAGATTTTTAATTTTCTAAAACAATAAGAATTCTAATAAAGTTAAATAATTGATTATTAAATAAATAGTATATTTAAAGTATAAAATTTTAAGTAACACATTCTAGGTTTATTTACATATATTTTCCGTATATATATAATCTTATGCTTTCTAAGCTTCGTTTTGTTTTCTTCCTGGCTTACGAAAAACTTCCATACAACACAATCAAAATCTTTGGATTGCACACTATCTAATTACATGTTGAAGAAAGTACACCATCCAAAGCAAAATAGAGAGAGAAATCTAAGACTTTAAAACAAAGTGAGGGAAAGAGCTGAATGTTCGGGTCACTATCGAAGACACGGGTAGGAAGTGATGGAGAAGAAAGTAGGGGTAAAAGTAGAAATTCCTGTTCTAGATCAAGGCTTCATAGGCCTATAGTCCATTCCCAGAGCGAAAGCCACTGGTTACGCATATATATATACACACACCACACAAAACCTCTAAAATAATAAGTTTAAACTTTAGTTTTTAAATTAATTTTTAATTCTTACAATATGTATATATATGGTTTTTTTCATAACATATTGTTGATTTTTATATGATTAATTAATATATTACATATCAAGGCCAGTTAAATTAATTCAAAAAGGTGAAATTGCAATATTTTTCTGAGTTAAAACATATTTGTAAAATAATCGTATTTTTTATTAATCCTATTGAACGTGATGGATATCAAAAAAATATTAAATGAGTTTCGAGGTGATCCTAATAAAATATATTACTCATCTGCAAAAATATTTCACAATCTTATGTAAAAAATTATTATTCTGGTTCCATAATTTCTCGAGATAAAATAAATAAAAATAATTTTGAAAAATTACAATATTTTCTTGAGTTAAAATACAATATTTGTAAAACGATCATATTTTTCAATAAATCATATTAAATGTGATGGATATCAATGAATTATTACATGAGTTGTGAAGTGAACCTAATAAAATATTACAAATCATCAAAAATATTTAACAAACTTATGTAAATATATGTTATTTTGGCTTTGTAACTTATCAAAATATGAATTCTAGCAACAAAGTAATTGAATAAATAAAATATTACTAACCGGATAGAATAAAAATTGTTTTGCTGAAAAATTAAATAATAAAAAATAAATAAATAGGGTATCTAGCCTAAGTGGCTTTTTGTTAATAAATAATAATTAAAAGGAAAAAACACTAATTATAGTATCTATCTAGGTGGATTTTTTTTCCACTCTAAATAATAATAAAAAGAAAATATAATTAAAGTATCTATCCTACTTGTCATTAACTCTTTCTCCAACACGCTTTATTTATTCACACACACACATATTGTGTATATAATAAAGTTAAAATAATTATATTCTAAGATATCAAATATAAAATATAAGTAAATAACTCCGGAAATGACTACGGTGCTTTCATGATATCATGAAGAATTGTGCCTTCAAAACATCGTAGAACTTCGCAATAACTCCAGTTTAGGTACCAAAATTAGTTTGTGACCATTTTGCCAGCTGACAGTAACCTTTTCCCCCCCTCAATTTTGACCAATTCCATAATACAAATATACCAATACTCAGCGAGTAAAAAAAAAAAAAAAAGTAAATAACGAGTTATTTTCAATAATCTAAGTATGTAAGTAACATTAACGAATTCATTCAACATAAAAATATAAAATTATATAATAATAATTAATAAATATTGATTAGACACTGGTATAATGAGTTGAGAATATAAAATCTTTTATTTTTTCTAAGTATTTTAACTAAGAATTATTAACAAATTTAATCTAAACATTAAAACATAAAATTATTTAACAATGAAAAAATAATTGTTAATAAATACTATTAGACATTTGTACAAACGAGTTAAGAATACAATATTTTTGAATTTTTTGTTTTTGATAAAAAACTTTTAATTATAATAAATGTTTTTATTTTTATTTTTATCCTTTTATAAATTTTATAGTGTATATATTTGTGTGTATGTATGTATGTATATATCTCCCCTATATATTAATGCAAAATCCTCCTATCCTATGTGTCTGCTTTGCATGCTTCGTTAGCTTTGGAAAAAAAATTGGTGCTTCGGTGTCATCCGAGCCTAATATTAACCTAATTTAGTATTTTTCCTTTGTATATATTTACCTACTTTAATATTTTCCTAATATTATATTTTGCCTAATTCAATAATCTTCTTTTATTACATCTTACCTACTATAATACTTTCTTTAACATAATTTGTCCAATTCAATATCTTACTTTTATTCTTATAACATAAAAAGATAAAAAATTTATATCTAATTAGAAAAAACATATATAAGTTGAATTAATTTTTATTTACAATAAAAGTTGAAATAATTTTATTATAATTCTAAATATTCATATAGAAAAAATATGAATTATATAAAGTTATTACAAAAGGGAAATAAATATAAAAATATAAATTTAAAATTTTTTTTATCTAATCCAAATATAATAAATTGAAAATAATATTAAAAATATATAWGAAAAACTATTGTTACACCAAACACACACACAAAAAAATGTGAAACAAAAAAGATAACATAATACTAATARTAATACTAATAATAAATTATTATGCCTAGAGAAATAAATATTAAATATATTCGAAATCTTTTTATCTAATTCAAATATAATGCATTGATAATATTACATATACTACAAATTAGATGCACGACATTTTTTCAATAGAATTATCGGTGTCTTATAAATTTAATATTTTATATCACATATTCACATGTAACACGCGAGTGTTGTATATTTTACATTTTTTCAAACTCGATTTTATGCGGGTTTCCCCGTTATTTTAAATATTGATTAGATATCGATACAATGCGACACGAGTTGAGAGTATGACATCCGTTTATGTTTTCAAAGTATGTAAGTAATATTATTAACGAATTTAATCTAAACATTAAAATACAAAATAACGTAATAATAATTCATAAGTAGATATTAGGCACGGGTTTAGAATYTGACTTATTTTGAATTAATTTAACAGTTTTCATTTATTTTATTTTGTCTAATTTAATAATTTTCTTTTATATTCCTAATATAAAAATATAAATAAGTCATATATAATTAGTAGAAGGAATCTAAATTAATTCTTTTAATTAAAAGARAAATTACATATGAAATAATTTTAATTACAAAAAAAAATTATATATGAAAATATTAAATAAATTGTATTTATAAAAAATTTTGAAATAATTTGAAAATAAAGATTTAATAATTATAATAATTAATAAATAAATTAGACATGTACAAGGCAAGAGTTGAGAATAAATCATTTGAATTTCTCATTTTACATAAAAATTTGTAATTATCACAAATATTTTTTATATTAATCTTTTGATAAACACCGTGTAATACACAGGTATTAAACTAGTATATATATGTATATATATATATATATATATATGTGTGTGTGTGGGGTGAAGGCGTGAACTATACAAAGTTCATACTTTATATTTTAATATATAAAAGTAACAACATAGAATAAAGGTGTTGAAGTTTCATGAATATAAAACATTAAAAGGGTGAAAAAAGCGCCATTTTCGTCGCTAACAACAATTTTCTAATGCATAGGATGGGCCGATTTCTTCACAATTATCATGCGTACTAAATAGATGATTCATTCTCATGCAATATAATATTTGGGGCTAAATCTAATGCAATAATAACATGGCCCCTAGTTCAAACCATTATAATACTTTTGCCTCATAATTAGGTGAAAGATTTCATCACAAAAATTAATCATTTCACCAAGAAAAAAAGAAAAGAAAAAGGCAAAATTCAAGAAAAACCAAGGGTAAACGGCATCAACTACTTTAAAGATGTCAGACAATGAAATTATAGCACGAAGAATAATGAGCACTGGAAGTAAAAGGTGGATAGATGTGATGACTACACTAATGACATACGTACTATGTCCGCAAATCCATTCTCTAAGAAGCTTTAGCGCACACAACACAAAGGAAGAAATAATAATAATAATAATAATAATAATGCAAACACTTAAAACTCAATGTGCTTAGCTAGTTCAAAGCTAGTAAAGTTTCATTGCAAAATGAATTTAAACAAGCAGAAGGCAACCATGATGTTTAGTCTAAAAGAATAAAATTAAATTAAGAAAATCAATCACATGTACCTCCTTTAAGATATTACAGAACACATGCTTGATGTCAGTATTTTCTTAACAGATGCACCTCCACAATAGGTGTAATTTGGAAAATAAAAATAAATATCAAGATGATATTGATTATTGTAAAAGAAAATTGAATTTTAGATTAGACTGAAGCTCAGAGCATTTATATAATTACCCTTTTTTCTTTTTATAAGAAAGGGAAATAAACTTGACTTGCCACCAGTTTAAGCTATAATAAAGGGAAATACTTCAGTACAGCAAATTGACATAAATTTGTTTGGGGAAAAAAACTCACTCCAATGCCATTCTGGTGTTATGAACAAATGCTACGCCAAAAATGGTGTTGCATTGCACGACACTATTTCACTGTATTGTGTGTATTTTAAAATATTGTGAAATTTTTTTTTTTATTGTTTAAATATTATAATTATTTTTGTATTTCTAATGTGTCATAATTATACATGATTTTTAAGGATTTTTATTGACATATTTGTGGTGATTATGATATTAAATGACGTATCTTCATCATATTTTGTATTTTTTAGCGGACGCTATCGTTTGTTATTTTTGATACAATTTGGAGTTGTTTTATGCATTGTTCTGCGACTGAGGATACAAACGAGCGTGGAATTTACTAACTGGAGTTGAGCCGTTGTTTTCTTTAGCAGCATGGCGATGATGGTGTAACTACCAATGTCACGGACAAGAACTTGAACATGAACCGACCGACATGACCCAAGAACATGACCATGCTTGTGTCAAGGTCGGTGTCACTGAACCTGAACAACTCTTTAAACGGGACAGAGCCTTACAGAAGAAAAGTTCGTAAGCCCATATATTCAACCATGCACGATTAAGCAAGGCCTAAACCAAATTAGGAGAGTAGGAGCAGATATAGAAATTGATTCATGGCCGACAGACAGGGAGACTCACACGCAAACTCCTTATTTTCCTTCACGTGTCAATAAGCGCGTCATGAGCATCGGGCTAAGGGGCGGATGAGCAACTCAAGCGAACCACGAGAGGACTCTGCTTCTCTTTTTTCTTCATCCACCCCTTCTTATTATTTTTCTGTTTCTTCTATTAGATTATCAACGTCCTGCGCCTAATTTTCCTTTTGTCTTGGTTGAACGATTGAAACCTTGAAGTTAGACATTATTGTGAGATCCAATTTATTTTCATATTTTTAGTTTACATATTTACATATTGATTATTCTCCTAAGTTATTTACTTGATTAATTATTTAGTTTGTAGCTTGATCAACTATTATTCTAGGCATGCAATCTCTTTGCTTGATTACTATTCTAGTCGGATTAGATTGAATTTTATTTATAAGAAGCAACTAAGATAGATAATTAGATGAATTATGCGATATCGCTCTTAGGTGAATAATCGATCAAGTTAGTATTTAATGGATTATTTATTTATTAATTGAATTGTCAATCTCGGGAATCTTTAATGCTATCATCGAGCTAATTCCACACGAACATGGAAATTTCTTGGTAATAAGAATTTACGTGAATGGTTTATTTTACGTGCTTAAATTAGGAGATTGAATAATTAGTTCAACAATAATTACGTAAATTGTAACTTAATATTTTATTTTATTTTTTGATATCAAGGATCGGTGAGTAACTTCAGAGTGGAAATCAATTTCAACCGAGGTATATTTGTGAAATAGTAATTTTTATTATTCTCTTAAATTTATTTTAATTATTTTAATTGATATCTTTCCTTGGTTATACTCATGTTTTTAGCTCGTTAGAATAATTTGTTTTTAAAACCAAAATCCCCTTTTAAAAATAACATCGCTAAAGAAAATTAATCAAATTCTCTCCAAGGATTCAATCCCTACTCTCGTTACTACAAAATTAATAAGTATGATTTTATTTGGGTGTCTCGACAACACTATCAATTTCAATTAATTTATGTGAGATTAATATTGCAGTTAACTTAGTTATATGTTTTAAAAATAAAAGCTATTATGACGAGTGGTTTGATAAAAGATAATACTATTAAAATGCTAAAAATATAAAAACTAAAACAACAAAAAATTACATAAAGTTCTTAAAATATATAAAACTACATAAAATAAAACAAAACATAAAAATACTGAAAGACAAATAAAACAGAAACAATCACATTTCTAGTAATTTGAAAGACTACCCGGTCCCTCCAAGATCCGAAAGAAATTGTTCAAAGATATTTGAATCACGTTCTTCACGTTGCTTCTCTATAATTTGTTCTTTCTCCAATTCGAATAAATCACGTGTGGTTGGGATGTGCCAACTCCAAATATCGAATTTGTTGAAAATGAAGAGACTCGTTTTCAAAGTTTTCTTGTGCGGTTTAGAAAACTCAAAGATGCAAATGCTCATTTCTCCTTTTGAAATGCATTAATTGATCATTTGTTTGTGGGACGAATATTCTAATTCCGATAATTAGAATATATTATTATGTAACTTAGATTTTTTAATAATATTATTACGAATTGTAATTCTTGTTTTGCATGAATATGATTGAATTTTACCTGTTGTTATAATTATCAATTCAATTTTTTTGTTAATAATATTATATTAAATAAATTACCTATTTCATATGTTTATCGATTTCAAAAACTGTGATTAAATAAATAAAATAAAGTAGAATATGGAATATTCTTTTTTTGGTGCAAAATTTGAAGCAAACTGATGAAGATGAAGTGCAGATTCTGCACTAAAATGGTGGAGATGCCCCCTTTTTGCTGAGGATCAATGTAAAAGTCATGTTTATAAATCCAGATCAAGAAAATTACTAGTCAAGGGCATGTATCAGCAAAAACTACTAGCAAGTACCTGAAAAAAAGGAGAGGAGGAATGTTAACGTGCAGTGATGACTATGCAACGCCTACAATGTATGCGTTCCAAGAATCTTGTTGTTGAAAGCTCGTCGCCTCTTCATACTTCACGTCTCGCCCGGCAGAAAATCCATCCGTGCGCTTAATTTGTTCGCTGTCCGGCATATTGCGAATCCAAAAGTGAACGGACCGAAAACCAGCCTCTTCCAAACAATCCTTAACTTCAGGCAAGGACCAGCTGGCACAAGAGAGTTTAAGATATGAGAAATTATTTTAGGGTAATGTGAAAAGCTACCCTTGAGTTTTAGCTAAATAAAAAATCATCAGTTATCTTCCAAAATTACAAATAACCCATTGAAGATTGCATTTCTTTAAGGGATGATTACAAAATTATCCTTGAGGTTTGGCCAAAGAGCAAAAGGACCCACCTAACTTTGAAATTTACAAAAACAACCATTGAGGGGTGGCTCCGTGTCCATTATGGCCCAACAGTTAGTTGACATGGGAATTTGTTAACCTCGTCAAATATCTTACAATTGCACTCAACTTTTCAAAATATTACAAATAACCCAAACATTTTCGCTTGTGTATTTGTAATATTTAGAAAATTTGAGTGATGTAAATGTAAAATGAAAGACAAGAAGTTGGGTTGTTTGTAATATCTAGAAAAAGTTAAGTGATGTAATGTAAAAATATTCAATGACGGACGGTAGCAATTTCCGCTAGTGGCACTAACGGCAAGTGCAAAATGTAAGATGAGTGTAACCTCAAGGGTGGTTTTTCAATTTTCAAATTTAGTTGGATCGTTTTGCAATATGGCCAAACCTCAAGGATAATATTTGTAATTATCTCTTTATTTAATAAATAGTAAATACATCCCTCCTGAAATGCGATCTGTAAAGTAGAGACAAATGCAAGTATTTATTTTTTTGGGTAACTACTGAACTCGAAGGGCAGTTTTGTAATTTAATTCATTATCTTAAGCACGAGACAACTGAAACAGACTTAACAAAAATATGGACTAAATCTGCAGAGATAGGCAACTAAGACTTACAGTCTCCAGCTGTAGCTAAAAGCATGTCGAATCTTTCTATGCTGCTTATGGAGATTGAAGTGTAGACTAATTCTTGTTTTCCTCTGAATGATGTCGAATTCATCTTGCTCCCATATATACTGAAAAAAAAAGATATTAAGGTATAATATACTGATTTTAATACAGTAACATCTTGGAGTGGAGATTTATTTCAAAAGGTCCAATTTCGGTAAGAACTGGTACCATAAAAGAAAAGGAGCCCACAAAATGCCTGAATTAGGTAAATCTTTAAACAGGACCTTCTAGCATCCACGAAACAATGAACAGAACAAGTATATTTTGATAGCATTAAGTACTTTCTCAAGGCATTTTTTTTAAAGGATAAAAAAAATGGAGTTAATAATCTCATTTTGTAATTTCATCGAGCATATGGATTTCATAATTGGGTTTTCTCACTTTCTTTATTTTTTCCCGCAAAACGTCAGCATGGTAGCATTAGATAACATAATTGGACTTCATTTTTCTGAGTACTAGGGCATGTGAATTTCACTATAAAACCATAATGAGCCTCAAAAGGCTAATCTTGCACTAGATTATGCCATAAAAGGAATTAAATTCCCCGGTTAGTTACAAAAAGCATCCTGGAGGTTTGATCTAATTAAAAAAAAATCATAATAACAAAAACTACCCTTGAGATACCATTGTCTTACCTTTGCCCCTTCATAAGAAAAAAAAAAACATTTCAAAACCCTCCTTCACAATTATTAAAATATTACACCTACCCCCTTAATTTTAACACTATATCAAACCCATGGGCAGATTTTGTAATTTTAAAAGTTACCTTGGTTTATGTTGTAATTAGTTCAAACCTCAATGGTACTTTTTGTAATTAACACATAAATTGGCACAAGGGTATGACTAAAACAATCTATAATAGCACTTCAGACCATACCGTAAAATTAGAACTGCAAAATATTAACGGAATTTCGCATGAGGGATCGATTTGCCAAAAAAAAAAAAAAAAAGGTTGACTATTACATTGCAAAAATAAAAAAGGATGGGATTTAAATTACAAAAGTTGCAATAGGTTAGGGTTTTTTGTTTCGTTTTTTCAATTCTTTTTCTAAATAACCCAAAAACAAAACAGCCAACTTTAAAAATTAAAAAAAAAAACAAGAAAAAAACACCAAAGTTCGATTGAGTGTTAAAATTAAGGAGTTTTGTAATTTTGATAGTTTAGATGGGTTTATTTGCGATTTGATCCAATCTCAAGGGTACGTTCTGTAATTAACCCTTTTATGAATAAATAACATACCGTAAAATTAGAAAATCTCCTCTGCAGCCTCAGCACACCCTCTGACGACGTGCCTCCGTACAAATCCATCACGAATATACCGCCTTTCTTACTCAACATACTGAGCACGTGCTTGAAGTACAAAATCAGCTCTTTACGATTATGCAGACAACAGCAACTGTAGTTAAAAGCACACACTATATCCCTAGCAGGCAACTGCGCGTCCTTCAAGTACTTAATGTTGCAAACAGAATCGGCTTCGTTTTCTTCCAACGTCACATTCTGCATTGACTCGAGAGGATTAAGGTTGACTAATTTGGCATCGAGGGGTTGCAAGACGTTTCCATGGAAAAGGGATATTCTGTTGCTGACATCAGCACCGATCCTGTTGACGTTGTTATCGAGGCACCAGTTTAGAGCCTCGACGTCCAAGTCTAAGCCTAATGTGGTTCGCCTGGCGTCGGTGTGGAGCCATTCTACGCTGACAAATGCATAAAACAATGCTTTCTCAAATTTTCAAAAAAAAAAACACAAACTAAACTACGTGAAGTTAGTGATCTGTTAACCAAGACTAGCATTGATGATCCTCTTTAAGAAAAATTACAAATAATAGGAAATTGTTTTTAATGCAACACAAAAGGGTATTCAGATGAAAAAAAAAGTCAAATTGTCTCACATGCAAAAGAAGTACAAAATTAATGTCATTTTTTGGTCCTCCATCAAAAAACATACCTTCTTAACAGCTAAAAGTCTAAAGAACACAGCAAAAACAGCTCAAAATACAATTAAACCCTGAACCCCTCTTCAACGATTAAACTGACCTCAAAAAAATGTGTCGAAAAAAAAAAATCACTTCATAGCCAAGATTTAGGTAGTTTAATTATTTCTAGGAAGTATTTCAGTAAATATAAGCAAGCTGCATATTTATGAGAACAAGATACCAACCAGAAATCACACACACAGACAAGACAAAAATAAATGGCATCGCCAGTTTTAATTTATACCTCAAAAGAGCAGTGCCACAAAAATCTTCCTGGAGATGGAGTGGTGCCCGTCCACCAACATACATCAAAAAGAACTTCTGAAGATAGCTTATATCCCCTTTTGGAGACTGTAAATTGAAATTAAAATACAATTAATTCCAAATTTACCATCACAGTTAAATAATTAAAAGAGTTAATAACATTTTCCAAATAGAGAAACATTAAAAAGCTTATTAATTATTCAAAAATAGCAAAGGGGCTTCCACTAACCTGCACGGACTGCTGATAGAGAGAGTATTTCGAAGGGATGCCATTGTCAAACCCTTCAAAACCCTTATCATTTTCCTGGCTTTCTTCTTCGTTTTCTTCTTCTTGCGATTCTTGGTCAGAGTCAACTTCTCGAGCAGAAGATGGTTGTGGGTACTCGGGAATTTCTTGTTCAGCGGTGTACGAGGTTCTTTTCCCTCTGCGGTGATTCAGGCTTTGCTTTTTCCCGTGCTTTCCCATTTCTACTCAGCCCAGCCGCCACTGAAGTTCAATTGAGAGGGTACAAAAGCAATACCTTTTTGTTTTTAATTTTTTTTTGTCCCACACTATAGTCTTTTCACAATTTACTACAATTTTATTTTATTTTTTTTTAAAGATAAATTGTCATAGAAACTGTACCCTCCTTAACCTAGTATTTGTACGATTTGGTGTTCAAAATCAGATGTTGTGACACAATCAGGTTGTGCCACAACAAAATTACAATAATTTTGGTTTAATGACAAGACACAATAGTTTGTGGGCAAAACATTACATTTTTGTTGTTGTTGTTGTTGTTTTGATTTAACTATTTTGAATGAAAAACTCGCGATTTCAGTGAACGACTTTAATAATACAAAGTAGAAATATTTTTTTGTCCATTAAGTACAGTTTGTATCAAACTGTCAAAAATACCACATGATCCCACTCTCCAATAAACTGCCCTGCCCCCTTTCTCTCTCATCACTGCAAACTCTCCCTCATTCTCTATATTCGATCTCCTCCATAATTGCACGCTATCTTTTATAATCTTTCAAGAATATTTTTGTGCATTTATAATATTTTAATATTATTTTATATTATTTGAATGTTATTACGTGCTTGATTATTTTGTGAGTTTTATAGAATTTTTGGAGTTGTTTTGGGATAAACTGGGCTTAAAGAATCACAAATAGGCAAAAGATGAAGGAGTAGATTGAAAATAATGAACAGAAGAGTCCATTGGACTAAGAGTGTAGCATGCCCACGAAATCAATGAGACAACGAGCCTAGAAACCCATTCGCGACACCCTTCGCTATCGCGACTCGACCCGTTACTGCGGGCTGTTTTCACAGGGACCGTTCGCGACCCATGGGTCGCAAATCAGGTTGCGAACAATTCAGAAACTGTTACTTATACGTTTCAAATGTTGAGATTTAATTTGTACTTATAAAAGGGGGTATAAAACCAGTGCGACTGCATCAAGTTTTATCACATTAAGCTCGAGAACAATTCCGATAATGAGAATGAATGCAAGAGTGAGAATTTGGAGGAGAAACACGAATAACACAAAAATCAAAGGATCAAATGCATACAATTCTACTATTTATCGTTTATTTTCATTTTCTTTATGAACATGAAGTGTTCGATGAATTGCCTAGATAAACATTTGATTATGTCTTGATAATTTTATCATATTGTGGGATTGGGAAATAATAAATCATTGATATTTTGATATTTCTTTCAATCAAGTATGATCCTTTCAATATTTTTTGTTCTTGATTATATGCATAATTGCTTGACAATCTTTTATGTTTATTTGTTTTAAGAAATTATAAATCTAGAGACAATGTTTGTTAATAAAACTATGAATTTAAAATACTCCAATCAAAAAGATCGAGAAGTTTGAGATTAGTAGTGAAATCTCTTAAATATTTAAAACCTAAATGTGATTTCGAACGGAGACTTTGTTTTTACTTAGAATTTACGATTTAATCGATTTGAGATAAGGATTAAACTACAATTGTGATTGACTTATATTAAATCTAGTCAAGAATAATACTTAGTTGAATTAAATATGACTTACATGGAGGGTTCCTTATGCCACCAAACTCGGAATATTCATATCTCGTTTGAATTCTCTATTATTGCTATTGATCTTGATGAATTGATTAAAGTAGTCTACTTAGTTATTCATTTCATGTTTGTCATTGATAATGACAAAATAACACAATCTTTGATTCTTATTAGTTTAAATAAAGCTACATTATCATAATCTATTACTTGTTAATTTCTTAAAATTTAATCCATGTGTAATACGACATTACTCATAGTGTACTACATCTACACCGTGAACTTGCGATTAGATAAAATACACTATAAATAAAACAACGAACAAATTTTTGGCACCTTTATCAGGGACCAATTGGTTAGAAATTGATAATAATATAATTGGCAAAATAGTTTTAATTTAAACATTGGTTGCACTTGGTGCTTGATTGGAGTTTAAATTGATTAGTTTTGCAGGTTTTGTGTGGTGACAATCCAATTGACTTGAACGATCAAGTCAACCAACTCCAACAACAAACTCAAGAATTTCAAACGCAATCCCAATATCAAGTACCACCCCAATAAAATGAACAATCGGTTATTCAAGTCATGTTCCAACCCGACGTTAGTAGGGAACATGGAGGAGCAAATGGACCAGCAATTTCGACGAATATTTTCAAGTTAAAGACGGGATTGATTGCCATGGTACAACGGAACCAATTTGGGGGAAGTGTTACCGACAATCCAAATGCACTTGGCGCAATTTCTTGAGATATGCAGGTCAGTACAGATGAACGGTGTCCAAGATGACGAAATTAAACTCCATTTATTTCCTTTCTCCTTAAGGGATAAGGCGAGAATTTGGTACAACACTCTAGGCCTTAAAACCATTGATACATGGAATAAAATGTGTTAAAGTTTCTACTCAAATTATCTCACCAAGTAAGACATTAAAGTTCAAAAGTGAGATTACTCAATTTGTCAAATAGATGAAGAGCCATTACATGAGGCATGGGAAAGGTTTAGAAGAAAGAATGAGAAGGTGCCCTCAACATGATTTTCCTGAATACCAATAAGTTTGCTATTTTTAAAATGGTTTAAGTGAGCACACAAAGGTAATGGAGGATGCTTCATCAAGTGAAGCTTTGTTAGCAAAGAGTACCGACGATAAGATTCATATATTAGAAAAATGGTAGCCAATAGTTATGAATGGCCGACAAAGCATTACATATTGAAGAAAGTTTGAGACAACTACTATTACTCAATAATTAGCGATGATGAATAACAAGTTAGAGATGTAAATGCAAATGGACCAAGCAAGCGGAGTAACCATGCATGAGTCGGTTGGAGATGTAAATTTTGTCAATCAGAGAAACTTTAATAGTAACTATTGAAGCAATCAATGCGGAAATCATTACCATCCGGGGATGAGAAATCATCCAAACTTCTCATATGTCAATACGAATAATGCACTCCAACCACCACCGGGATTTTCAGTGACTAATGGGGTGATCAACTAGAGAAAGAAGTTAAGAAAGGAAGAGATGTTCATCTCATTTATGGGTTAAACGAAAGCACATTTCGAATAGCTTGAAACTCAAATGAGTGGGTCAGTTGGGACCCACATGAATAGCTTGATACTCAAATTTTCTCAGTTGGATATCATTATTGGAAACCAATGTAAGAATAGTTTCATTAAGTGCACAACCACGATGATGCCAGAGGGTTATCCCGTGACAAAGTAAAGTTCATATTTGGAAATAAAAATAAAGCAATTTAAATTGATGCTACTAACATCCTTATCCCAACTAATAACACATTGTTCGAACAAAGATCATCAGTAACTGTTACACATTTTACATTTTTTGTTTGTAGGCAGCTCTTGTTGCAATGACACCTTTTGTGCTATAACTTTGGAAATGATATCTTGTCTTATTTAAGAAAATAGGTGTTTATTGGTATATTACTGGAACACCGGCAAAAACAAAATCACCTCTTATTCATCCGAATAACAAAATGCAAGAGAGAAGAAAAAATAGAAAAATAGGAGAATGCCTAATGCAAAACTTATATGAGTGCACAGACTATTTATAACTTCACATGGTGCAAATTTCTAAGGACTTTCTCAAGAAAATAAGTCATTTAACATCTGGAGGTTTGGTAAAAGTATCAGCAATTTGATGTTTAGTTTGAATATGTTCAATAATAACAAGCCCTTCATCAACTAAATCCCTAATGAAGTGACATTGTATATCAATATGTTTGGCTCTGAAATGTTGGCATGATTTATAGAAATGTTGATGGAACTCCTAATATCATGAGATAATAATGTAGTTTGAACATTAATGTTGTAGTCAGCTATTATTTGTTTCATATAAAGAAATTGAGAACAACAGCTACTTGATTCAATGTATTTGACTTCAACTGTGAACAAGAAAACACTATATTATTTCTTGATAATCCACGACACCAGATTATTACCTATGTAAAATCACTTACGGGTGTGGTTTTTTGGCCATCAATGTCCCTAGCCCAGTAGGCATCATAAAAACCTGCAAGATTAGAATCAATTTCACTAGTATACAAAATCCTAAGATATGTGTTCCATCAATATAATGATTGATCCTCATGACAGATTTAAGATGATATTATTTAGGACCTGATTGTGCTTCGCACACATCCCGAAACTAAAATAAAGATCAAATCTACTTGCAATTGGGTATAACAAACTACCAATCATACTTCGATACAAACTCAGGTATATTAGTGGACCAATATCATCTCAAGATAATTAAACACTAAGTACTCATTAAAGTGACACACTGTTTTGATCATTTAAGACCAAATTTCTTAACAAGATTTTTGGCATATTTACTTTGGGTAATAAACACACAAGTCTTCTATTATTTCGCATGTAACTCAAGGAAATACGTGAAGCTAAACCATAATTATCTCAAACTCATTAGACATAAACCAAGTAAACTCTCGTATCTTAGACAAATATGTGGACCCAAATATGATATCATCTACACAAATTTATGAAATTATGATATTTATTCTTGTTTGTTGTATGAACAGTGTCTTTTACTCCCCTTATCATATATATCCTTCAATTACCAAAAACTGAGTGAGGCGATCATACGGGGAGCCTGTTTCAGTCCATATAACTTCTTCTTTAGCTAATATACGTGCTCGGGGAAATGTGGATCCACAAAATATTTTGGTTGTTTCACGTAGACCTCTTTCTTAAAAAGCCATTGAAGAAAGTGTTTTGACATCCATATGATAAAGAACAAACTTTTTTTGGAATGCAATGGAGAGTAGTATCTAGATAAATTATAGTCGGGCCATGAGTAAAAATGTTTTGTCAAAGTCAATCCCCTCTACTTGGTTATATCCTTTCACTTTTTGAACTAATTCCCAAATGTTGTTCCTGGTGAATTGTTTCATCACTTACAGCATCACCATGATCTAAAACTTGTCAGTCAATGTCTCGTTGGCATTTTTGGTTCAATGGTGTATGCGTGACACAGAAGGTATGAAGTGTCATTCACCTTCTCGTAGTCCTTTTTGGGTAAGTTGCAGAGTCTCTTCCTCTACTCCATTTGTCAACTAACTTGTTCCACTGAGTGATCTTTCATGACCAATGATGAAAGGTCTCTTCGATTATTCTCATGCTACTCAATATCAGTTCGAAATACCGAGATATCTTCACTTTCTGGTCCAAGGAGGCCAGATGAGTCATCATCATTTTGTTTAGCGCATGTACCTATACCAACAAGGGAATCATCAAAATAATATTATTTATTCCATCACAACCTTGGTGCGTAGATTGTATATATGATAGGCATGTGAACTAGATGAATATCCTAGAAATAGTCCCACGTCACATTTTGTCTTAAAATGTCCAAGCTGATCATTATTGTTGATGATATAACATGTGTTATAAAAAAGTGTAAATGACTTATGTTTGGTTTCTTCCCCTTCCATATATCACAAGAAGTAATATTTATACATAGTTTATAGAACACATAGTTAATTAGATAATAAGTTACACTTACAGCTTCAGCCATCAACGTTGGGATAAGTTTTTAAACTCACTTTCATGATCACGACTGATTAAATAATGGAACACCCTTTTTCATTTTCAAGTATAAGCATAAATTCTTTAACACAAATGGTTCATATTTTTCCCACAAGATCCACCCCATGTAAACCTGGAGAAATCATTAACACGTATAAAGATGAATCTCTTACCACCAATGGTTTCCGTCTGAATAAGTCCCATGAGATCCATATGCAATAGTTCCATTGTATGATTTGTATTAATTTGTTGCACCAGTGGATGCTTCTCTTTTGTTTATTTTCATAACTAACATGGACTAAAAACACCTTGATTCTTTTTCAGTTCTGGCATACCTCGTATAGCGCTACTACAAAACAAATCATAGAGATGAGCATATTTGATGCATACAAGGTTTTGATACCAAGAACCGTTTCATCAACAGAGGGAAGATGACAAATATCATCTAGTTCGAACACATAACTATTGTTTCCAGATCTTGTTTCTGTAATAATAAGTTTTTTACAATTATCCAAAATATGTATCTTTATCAAATTTTACATTCATGTCCTGGTCATACAGGTGGCTTATGTTGATGAGGTATGCCTTCAAGTTCTCAATAAGAAGGATATCAGTGAAGTTTTGTAAATCTTTCACCCTGAGTGATCTCTTTCCAATTACTTTGTTTTTGGACTTGTTTTTAGGGGTAACATAAGTTTTATGTATTTGGAACATTTTTTCGAAGGAAGGACTTTATCCCCATCATGTGACGCGAACAATCACTGTCGAAGTACCATATATTGAAGTGGCTTGTTTTGAAAGCACAAAAGACTGGGTAGCATGCAACCTCCCCTATTTTCACCCATATTCTTTTTTGGACAATGTTTTTAATATAAGCTTTATTTCTATGAGTTTTTAAGGGAACTCCTTTGAGAAAGTAAGTTGTGATGTCCATTGTTCAAACAACCACGCTTGATTTCAAAGAGTAGATGTCCCAATAAGTATGTAATAATAAAATCCAAATAATTGAATCCTTAACTAATGAATAGTCTAGTATATGGAAAACACTAAAAAAGAAGGAATATGAGGCTGGTGTACTAAAAGGAAGACTCTTACATGCCCTGGAATACAAGGTGGTAATTGGTAATAATATGAACAAAGTAAATCACATGTCTTCTGGACCTGTCTGGTTTCCTAAATACATACACTAAGGGTGAAACATTAAGTGATTATATATGCTTCAAGATTCTCTCCTCCAGTCATCCGCAGGTCATCAAATTGAGTAAAAAAAGTTGCTAGTTGTTGTTTAAACAGTGTTTATCAAAAGGAACACAAATTCTATCTATGTTTTCGTCTATCAAAAGTGTGTAAAAATAATTCACACTTGAAGACTAATTATAGATGGAGAGAAGTGATTTATGTAAGAAAATGGTATTCAAATATCTTTTCTTGTCTTGGCTTTTTACCTTAACTAGCTTGATTGCCTGTTTCCTTGTGTAGTCAAGATCTTTATTAATTAAATTCCTTCTTCAACTCGAGGTCCTGGACATCTTGATACTCAATTATTATCAATTTAATATCTTTTTTTCCACACAATACAATCAATGTCAAGATACAATCACATGTAATCCATTTTACAAATCACACATATTAGTATACACAATGGTGTGCATTTTTTACTTATATATTACTCTATGTGGGCGTGCCATGTCCCATTTTATAAATTTTTTGTTGGGTTCAAATAAGATTTTCCATCGTATAAAAAATTACAGGGTGCAAAATAGGTAAATTACACAATGCACCCGAGTGCACTATGCATGGTGCATCCGATTCTCACTCTAATATTTTGTGTGATGGTAAATGGATGTTTGTGGTATCGATATAATTATGTGTGATGAATATGGTTGTCTTATATTAATTTTTATATTGGAATAATTAAAAATTATGTTTTATAAATGATGAATATAAATGTTCTATGCACTGAATATATGTTTTGTGTGATGAATGTGGATGTTATGCGTGATGAATATGTATGTTTTATATTGATTATATATGTGTTTTGTATATTTATTGTATATGACATACATATATCATCGCACAAAATACACATATTCATTTTCGATGAGACGCACCTAAGAATCTCATCGATAAGATTTCGACGGCGATCGCTTACACTTTCTCATTGATCGGATCTCGACAGCCACTTCGATGGAAAAACCCGTGTTGCTAACAATTATATTCATCACATACAATACTCATATACCATCACACAAAATATACATATTTCATTACCCAAAAGAAACTGAGTGCACAATGCATGCACTTTGGACCTCTGGTGCATTATATAACATCTTTGCAAAATAGAAACAGAATAATTGGCTCTTAGATTGAGATAATCGTCACTAATTTGAATAACATAGTAATTTTATCTCTCCTCATAAAATTTTCAAGAAATAACAGATGTGTAAATTGCTTAAATTTTAAAAACTCATACCTATTTTATGTATGAGATTTTTAATTAAAGATAGATTATTAGAGATATAATCATCCATTAAAATGATAAAGTGTTATACTATTATCAGATTAAATGTGCAAATTTATGGATACTTGAAATTTATTTCAATATCTATTGAAAACACATTATCAAGAACTTCACCAACTATATGGTGCACCCAGGTGCACCATGTAATATGCACCCGGGTGAATGTAGTCGTTTAAATTAGTTGTTTTTAGGGTTCTCACGTACGTAAGTTGAGGACTTCATTAGTTCTTTTCTCTTTTCCTTCACGGATTTAGCTGAGGGTATCGTTCTTCAATTTTTGTTTTTGTGGATTCAGTTAAGGATTTCAACTTTTTATTTCTTCAAATTTTGATAGAGTTTCTCATTTGATTTTCAATTCTTTCTTTGTCTTCAATTTTGTGGTTCTCGAACTTTTGCACAACGGCTATGAAAATTGGTGTACCTATTTTCAGATTTTTTGAATGGAGAAGCGGATTTCGGCGCCTTTAATGTGCATCTTCAACTTTAGTTTTTGATGAATTGATGGATTATGTCGATGCTCATGCGTTATCTTCTCTGATCATGGCTGTGAATGAAGTTATGGATCTTGCATCTGTCCTTGAATCATCTTCTTCTGCATATTTTGGTATAAAAGTTTTTGTGATTATATGTTTGTGTACTTATGGGAGCAGGTGTTGTCAAGTATGCGCATCGTGTTTTTGCTTACAATACATCACTGTGATAAGAGATACATATTATTTTTCATGTGTTTTTTATTTATCGGGGTAGCTGGCAGTTGAGTATGTGTATTGTACCTTATGTTATATGTAAGATACATTAATTTGACGTTAGATATACATCACATTAATTCACATGGTAAGTTGCAGTTAAATAGATACATCATGTGAGTGTTAGTATACACCATTGTGATGATAGATATACATCTTTTTTGTTTTGTATGTATGCAAGTGTTTTCGTAGAGTTTGGTGTTATTGTTGATTTTAATAGGGTTATTTATGAAATTTTTTGATGATGCTTATTTTGTTGAAGAGTCCGGTGCTATATGATCTATGCATCTCATGCTTTAGTTCATGCGCCTTTTGATATTTCATTGTTTAGGTCATATACTGCATTATGTGAATTAATATACATTGTGTTGGTTTCTTACCTTTTAGGATATTGTTTTTGGAATTATTGGAGATGGCTATCTTATTCACCTAATTGATATAATTCCCGAGCTGATCAATCGTACTGGAAATCGTACATAGATTTGAAAGACCAGTTCATTTTATTGAGTACAAACTATTAAAAGTTATGTTAATGCAATTATTCTTGTAATTAATTCTTTATTATAATAAAAGTTTAGTTAAGATTGAAAACAATTTATATGGAGTAAAGTTATCGTACTATCGATGCACACATTATTTTTAACTAAATTATCTATTATACATAATTTTAATTTATAATTTACAATCCTCTTGCCTAGCAGGTAAAGATTTACCTACGCGAAAAAGGACGATTTATTCGGATCAACACGAGAGTCCAACTGCTATATCGGAGTTTACTCCACATATTGCTTGACGTAAAATAGATAGTGGTTCATATTCTTCAGTCATTGATAAACAATTTGTTGGACAATACTCAACACAATTACCACAAAATATAATCCTAGCTATTCTTAGCATTATATTCGGAAATATAATTGCTATTACTCAAACAAGCTGCTGGCACAGAGTTAGCCAATGCTTATTACCAAGAGTTGAGAGAATTTTGAATCAGAGTTCTAGATTGTTGTTCATCCCTCGCCATAATAATATCTCTCCGAAATAGGAATGGGTCCCTCCATAGCACCAGGTAACCAATATGAGCTCGAACCCTCCTTCGTAACTCCCGGAACTTCTTCATAGTGGCTCCCTTCCATGCCTCATTTCAGAGGGAACTTCATATCCTGCACTCGGAAGAAGAAATAGAAAAAGGAATAAATATAGTGATAATTTGATTGTTCATCTTAGCTTTTGAATAAAAAATCAATCAGTTAAAACTGAGATTTCTGGCCTATTCTATTTTGGTAGTTCGATCATGGAATTTCTTTCTTTCTGTATTTCCGGAATATGAGTGTGTGACTTGTTAGCTTCCACTGAGGAATTGGGGCCTCACGATCACTAGACAATAGGCTTTTCTCTCATGCCTTTCTTCGTTCATGGTTCGATATTCTGGTGTCCTAGGCATAGAGGAATAACACCAATTCATCCGTGGTTAAACTCTACTGCAGTGACGATACTGTAGGGGAGGTCCTGCAGAAAAATAGCTCAATGCTTGGATGATAAAAAGCTTAACACCTCTCATTCTTATGACTTTTTCAATGAAAAAAATGATCATTTATTTTGTAGAGGGGGTACTGAAATTATGGTGCCCCATTGCCGAGTGATCGGTTAAGAATGGCAATGATCTATGTTTCACACGTAAACCCAATGATTTAAAATTAAGGATTAAAGGATCTACGAACAAGGAAACACCATTTTAATTATCTCGCGAGTCTCACTAGCTGGATCAGAATAAAGAATCTAGTTCGACAAAAGAGCTGTTTGTATACAATAATCATATTGTAGCGGGTATAGTTTAGTGGTAAAAGTGTGATTCGTTCTATATAACCCTTGTATAATATATGGATGATCTGATCTGCAAGGACCGTGATTGAGAATTGTTTGATTGTCTTTCTCTGAGGAAGAGGCGAAATAGAATCAACTTGAATTTGCCTTCCTTTACTTTAGTAGACTAGATTAACCTAGTGCTTAAAAGCGCTGTCTTTGCGCATTGCTCACCCTATGCAAGGCATACTTAGCACCTACAAAACTGAATTGCTAAACTTCGGAGTGAGTATGAAGATCAAAACAAGCTTTCAAGATCAGACTCAAAATAAGGAGAGCTCCTTGGTTAGAACCTCTAAGAGGTCCAAACGGGTTAGACTTGAGTAGGTCGAAAAAAGACATACAAAATTGGCAAGAACGGTGACGCTAAATTGGACTTCCAATAGATAAGAGAATTCGTAAATACCTTTTTATCTCATACTACTCTCTCGATACATAATCCACTCCAGGAGCAACTTCTCAAGGCCATTATGGGGAAATCCTGTACAAAGGACATTTACTCCATCTTTGTTATAGCTATTGCGACTTGAGTAGGTCGAAAAAAGACATACAACCTTGGCAAGATCGGTGACGCTGAATTGGACTTCCAATAGATAAGAAAATTTGGAAATACCTTTTATCTCGTACTACTCTCTCGATACATAATCCACTCCAGGAGCAACTGTTCATGGCCATTATGGGGAAATCCTGTACGAAGGATATTTTCTCCATCTTTGTTATAACCAGTGTTCTAAAAATCGCTAGGCGGCCGCTAGGCGCCAGACCAACGCCTAGCGCCTAGGGCGCCTAGGCGGGGCCTAGAATTTGAGAATAAATACCCTGATTTACAACATTACATCCAACATTTAACAGTTCAACATACTACCTGCTATACAATAAAGTATATGACAATCCAAAACTAAAAGTAATGATCACAAGTTCAAAGCTATTGTTCAATTTAAAGTTCAAAGCAACATAAATCCATAGCACACATTACAAAATCAAAATAACTAAATAAGGGCAAGAGTTCTCAGTCTGTTTCTGTTCTGTTCTGTCCTAATTCTTGCCCCGTAATAATTGAATTGGCTTTAAAAAAATTTGAAACCAAAACGACGTCGTTTTGGGAAAAATAAAATTTTGGACTTGGGCGCCGAGGGCGCCTAGGCGGCGCCGAATTCCTCCGGCAATTTTTTTGCCCGATTTTCGAAAATCGTGGGCGGTTCGAGGGCGCCGAGCGCCTAGGCGGCCGCCTAGGCCGATTTTTAGAACAATGGTTATAACTATTGCAGCCGTTGAGGCTGCTATTAGACTGGCRATTGTTTCATCAATTTATCGTAACAGAAAATCAACTCGTATTAAACCAATCCAATTTGTTGAATAAATAGCGGCATCCTCCTATAATAAATAGTTAGCAGTACTGAACGAGCAAGTAATCTGTCCGGGGAAAGAAAAGGACCACCTTTGCTTATCTTACTCATACTAGTTGCTCTATATATTGTTACCAGTTGGGGACGTTTCCATGTTTGCAAAACTTTTTTAGTGCAAAGTGTTCCGAGCACTAATTTTAGGATATTTGATCCCAAACAATTAAGAAAATTAGATTTATCCCCATCTTAGTATTTTTCCTTCTTTAAGTGTTTTTCTTTTGTTCATTCAATTAGTGATCCTGCTCCTTATTTTAGAAGTAAATTATTATTTGTTACACCTTAATTTCAGGATCAAGACATTAACAACGGCTGCTATACCCTGTAGGCTGAGGAGCAAAAGGAGGAATCCGCCTGAGGAGGGGCTTGCATCTGATTATCTAGTTGCCTCACCAACTAGCTAATCAGACGCAAGCCCCTCCTCAGGCGGGTTCCTCCTTTTGCTCCTTAGCCTACGGGGTATTAGCAACCTATGTTGTTCCTATAAAACCTATCACTAAAATCCCCCTAGAGTTTTTTGTTTGATATTTTTTAGTTGGTTTTATGCAATGCACATTTATCGTATAGTTGAAGTAAATGTGCCTGAAAAATAATGTATCTAGCGTATAGGTGAACTAAAAATACTTATTTGTACGATGTACATAATGAGTTTATATTACGTACATTTATTATCTTGTTGATGTACATATTTGTTAAAATTATGTACATATATTAGTATAATTATACGATGTACATTCGGTGTCTTTTTGATGTACATATAACATAAATGTGATGTCTATATTATATAAGGTACATAGATTGTTTAAATATTACGCGCATAACATAAATATGATGTACATATAATACAAGTGTAATGTATATATAGCATAAATGTAATTAATATGCACGCATAACATAAATTTGATGTACATATAACGTAAATGTAATGTACATATAACATAAATTATGATGTATAACATAATTTTATACGATATGTACATGTATATAAATTTGAAGTAAATATAATACAAATAGGATGCACAAATAACACAAATGTTAAATAAAGAGAGCATTAAATGGTTACTACATCATACAAATTACCCATCATCATCCAAAATATTTACATATTCAAAATATTAATCTATTCCCAGTATTGACCTTAGATGGAGCTCCAACATCCTTCATTTCATTGGCGTCATCATCAATTGGTTCTCCACCTTCATCATCAACTGATTCTCAATCTTTATCTTGTTCCTAACACCATTAGTGCAGAAACTGCATATCCAGAAGGGTAATTCTGTCTATCCAAAACGCCTTTCTGTACCTTCTGTAGTGATATAGTTCTAGAAAGTTTGTACTTTCCAGAACGCCTTTTTTTACCCTTCTGGATTGACAGACTTTCTAGAAGGGGAAAAAAGGCGTTCTAGAAAATAAATTTTCTATTCTAGTATGGTATCATCCCAACTTGATCCGCCACATTCCAGAACGGTTTTCTAAAATACCGTTCTGGAAATATATACTTTCCAGAACGGTTTTTTGAAAAACTGATCTGGAAAGTATAACTTTCCAGAACGGATTTTATAAGAGACGTTCTGGAAAGTATGACTTTCTAGAACGGTATTTCGAAAATAACGATCTGGAAAGTTAAACTTTCCAGAACGGATTTTGGAAAAGACGTTCTGGAAAGTCCGTTTTCAAGAACGATTTTAAAAAAGTTACCTTCTAGAAAGTAAAAAAAATGAAATGAAAGCAGGAATACACTAAAATCAATAATAATAAATATTATGATTATATTAATTATATCACCAAATTTCAATAAAATCCAAGACACAACAAACTAAAACTAATATTAATACAATAATATTTTTTTATTCAACTATATGAAATCAAAAAAAAAAAAAGATAAAGTCTTCATAAAACCTTAGGATCTCCAGGTTCACCATCAACTATTGGCTCACATTTTTCATAAAATACCACTTTCTGCAAAATGACAACGCAAGAACTTCTCGTAAGAAATTAACATATTACCACCCTAACACAATCATTCCTTGTACTCGTACAAATTTAGTAATTAAGGCATCCATTTATTCGAAACTGAAAATTATCTATTTACTTCAAATTAACAAGAGAGCTTACTTGTCCATCCTGCATTCCTTCTCAAATCAACGTGACAAAATCACCCTCCCGTTTATACTTAACATTAGGGCACTGTTCACAGACCTAGAAAGCCAACATATGACAACTTTAATACATGCAACTGTATTTAAGTAAATATGGCAAGATGAAAAATGCCAATTCACAGTTGATGCAACTTAGTCGAGTTTCTTGTTATGAAAAACATACCAGCTCTGTCATCTGCTGAAACATCCCCGGACCAATTTTGCTTGTGATAAACCTCATTCCTACAGTTTCAGTGCCTCTTCCCAAGAGGCTTAGTTTTATTACATTTTTCACCCTCCAAACCTGATGGAGTTCACATTTCAAATACCAGAAATAAGCCAATGATGTTGTTGCTACGGTAGTTCATACAGATTTTAAAATACAAGGAGACAGTTGTTTCATTTTACTGTGTGCAAGTTTCTTCACATAATAATAATAATAATAATAATAATAATAATAATAATAATAATAATGTTAGTGACAATGGTGCATGGACTCTTTAAAGGGGGAAAATGTGTTGGACCACCTAGGATAAGACAAGTTAAATAATCTGCCAGCATGAATTACTAGAAGTCATTTTTAGGCCTACAATATATTAAACTTTATGCAATTAATGAACATTAAAAAAAAAACTAAATGCTTTGTCCTTAGTCAATTTGAAGAAAGATTCTTACTGCACTTGATTGACAAGTCCATATATTGCAGGTCTGGTTATCTTGTGGAAATATCTAAAATGTTAAAATGAACTAGATTTATATATACAGCACATTAAGTGCAATACTATCTTCGAGTTCTTAATCAGAGACTAATAATATATATGTATAATGGGAGATAGGAAATCTGAATCCCTGAAAAATGACCTCTCTTTAGCTATAAAAGATATGCAAGTTATAAGTTTTGAATTTGGATATAATTGACCAAGAGAACCAAGAAATGAGGTTTAAAACGATGATTATGGAGGTCCAATTGCAATTACTTTTTTTAATGAATTTATCAAAGTTTACACATTTAATTCTCTCCCACACTACTTACTATATACGTATATAGTAATTTTGGTTTTGCTGATATATTACGCCACACACATATATCCTCTTTAAACGTATTCATGTCCTAAAAAGAGAATGGATGATATAATAAACCTTCTAAGAAGGTTTCCAAGATCAAGTGACAGTTGTTAATATGTAGACTTCAATTTCTGGGAGGAACAACAAAAGATAATCAAGCAAAAGCACATACAAGATTCAGAAAGAACTCAAGATTTACCTATAGTCAAATCACTAAAATCAAGGATGTGACTAGGATACCAAGAATCCTTTACTATGTTGCTGTTAGATGTAACTTCCACAGAAGATGCTGAAGAACAAGGGGTCAAGTAGATATTATCATCCATTACATCAGAGTGTATCCAGGTCCAAGATTTGCGAACCTCTGTCTCATTCTTCACAGGAAAAAAATGCAGTTATCAGAGCATGGGGATATACAGATTATACTCAGAGTTGTAAAGAACAACCGTGGAGAATCGGAAAAACAGCTTCAAGAATAATGTTCTTAATTTTATTTCTGAATAAATTTCCATACTGAATTAGGCATCAGAGTTAACAATTTAACCGTAAAACTACATTGATTTCTAAAAAAAGCCTGAGGTTTTAGTCCTGCAGCAATTCCAAGGTTATGTTCATTTCTTTTATTCCTAATCTTTATCCTAACCATTTAAAGACCTTCTATCTTGATCGTTATACAAATGTATAAAGTTCAAGTATGTTAATTCACAACACAGCACACCGATAATAGAGAGAATTGCATACCATTCAGACAAACGTTTCCACACCCTTCCTTTTCCGGTTTAGAGTGCTGACAAATAATTTCCATTCAGCAGAACCAACAATACACCTACAATCCAAAGAGATTATTTTTCAAATCAAATACAGTAAAAAAAATTATATATTTCGGCCCATGCAATGCAATTAATTTTAACCTGATAACAAGTTACAGTCTGAAAACAGCGCAACTCCTGGCTGAAATCTGACAACCCGATGGTGTGATGCAAAATCCTGTTCGTCCCAAAGTCGTTGGTGTTGGGCCCGCCGATGATGCAGATCACCGGCAGGTTCTCGCTGTACGCGCCGGCGATGGCGTTGAGCACGCTCATCCCGTCGATGGTGAACGTGACCACGCACACGCCCATGCCCCTCTGCCGCGCGTAGCCGTCGGCGGCGTACCCGACGTCGAGCTCGTTGCAGCAAAAACAGAACAAAACATCATGATAAGACCAAAAACACTTTTCTTCAACGGCCTCTTTGATTTATGGGCTTATGATGCTTCCCTTTTCAGCCTCTCAATCTCCCCATCATTCTCAATCTTTTGGTTTTTCAACAAGTGAAAAAACGAGCCAGTTAGTAATCATCCCATAATCAACCAAATAAAAAGTTGATAGAGTTTTTTAGTTGATAGGTGGGGAGGGGGGAGGGGGAAATGACCTGATTCAGGGTCAAAGTTCCAGTCTTATCACTGCACTCTCCCCGTTATCTCCTGCTGAATTCCGTGCCAGTAATCCATGCGATTTTTTGTCGACGCAAAGAACTTTCCGGACTCTGAAACAATTTTCCCATCCCCCATAGAAGTATGCAATTCGATCGAGCAACCTCTCGGGGACCAATTGTTAAGGCCGTCGTCAAATATTGGATTCTGTATAATGTTCTCATCGTCATCGCGCAGAGAGCCTGCAGCGTGAGTCTATGCAAACAACAGGACCACGTCAAAATATTTAACACCAATAAAGAAGATTAAGAAAAATCATGTTCTAGACAAACTTACGTCGTCACATTGACTGGAACAGGGGCAGGAAACTACTGCTGATTTTACGAGCAGGTCAATTCCAGGCGAAGGCCCTTTCTGATAAAACGTAAATCTCTTAGGCATTGTTGACAGAGAAAATGTACCTTTTATCTTCTCCCAACAATCCATCGAAGCAGAATCTCTACAGGAGCTAATGGAATCAGGAATTTGCCATCTCAAGCAAGAGAGAAAGAAAGAGATAAATAACTTTACCTTCCAACGAACAAATAGCTAACTGATGAATCTTGGTTTGCGATTTTCAGAGTGGCGTGCACATCAGCAGTGCCTTGAGGAGCCCCCGATATTCCAACCCAAGCAGTGACTGTGTAAGTGGGGCCAGCGGAAACTCGGTCGGTGATATCTTGCTCAAGGCCTTGCCAACTTTCTTTTCGGTTAGTAATAAAGGCAAAACGGCCATTTAGTTTAGCCGATAGGCCTTCGGGATAACCCGACTCCGAGGATACCACAAGGCTGTCGCAGCAATTAGGATGCCACGAATGAAGTCCTCAGAAAAATCATGGTTAAGGATCACATTAGTAGAAGGTGTGCTAATGGAATCCGTTAACTGCTCATTTGACTTCTGCCCAAAATGTCAAATTCATTTATGGAACTAATCTGCCAAAAAACTCTCTTCTAATGGACTTCAGACCACATTTTCACATAGACTAACAGCTCAGCGCATGATTACAAATAATGATACCAAAAAATTATTTCTCATTTAAAGATACAGTTAAAATTTAAATCTTAGCGACTTGCTAAATAAATTTCAGCTGCCTCTGACAATTCATGATAGCCCATTCACCACAACTGATAAAGTCAAATCTCCAAGTCATCAGAAACAGCACATCAGGTCTATGATCTCAAATGAAATCTTCCCAAAACAAACTTGCTAGTATGCAATCTCATTGGCAAACACAAAGATAATTGAAAACTTATGCTCAACAAATAACCCTGGAATCATCATTTTCTCAATTTTGAAATTAAATCATACAATTATTTGATCCGAAACTCAGGCATCAATCATCGAATTCCCAGGAAACAACAAAATCAAGGGAAAAGTACATTGAAAAACAAAGAGAAATAAGATAACAAAAGAGAAAGAAAAGATATTCCAGTCAATATTAAGAAACTAACGAAGTTTCATGCATGTGTCAGCCAATGGAACTATTGGACACACATAATAACAAATATACAAAACAATCCGATAATCGAATCAAAATGAAGCTACCTGAAATCATTAGACAAAAACTCAAAAAGGTCCTAAATAAATTTATTTTAAAAAAAAAACTATATTACCTCGAACTGAAGGTTAGCATCAACATTGCTGATGGATGGCTTATCCATAATGTCTCGTGATACCTAAACCCCAAAATCAAAAGATCAATGAGTGCATCGAACAAAATCCTAAATGGGTAGTAATTATTTTGCACAAAAAAGGGAATAAATTTTCACTCATCCAGGAAAAAGAATTACAAAACCCAATGGTTGTTGCAGATCCCATAGTTTCATAGGCTGAAAGCCTACGCACCTGAAAGCCAGTTCAAAAATCAAGTAAAGTATAAAAATCTTATATATTCTGAGACTCTAATACAATTAAAATAAACAAAGATTCTGGGAAAAATGAATTCTACCATAGACACACTGAGCAGACCCATAGGGATTTCGTGAAGTCCCAGAGAAAAACCTGAGTTAATTAATTGTTAGTGAAAAGTGATATTCAGAATGTGATCGCATAACTAACTATATACAAGAAAACACTGCCCTATATTATCTATCTAAGAGAAAAAAAAGCACCAAAAGAGCCACATAGAGACCAACGATGCCTATGAAAGTCACAACACCATTCAGGCGCACCTTTGACATATCATCATGATCCATAGTTTGATTATTTTTCACGCGCCAAAATAATGAACCATAAGAGTTAATTATCATGTAAATACCTACAGAGGAGTTTCTTCACCGGTATCTTCTGATATACTAGCCATCAACAATCCCCATTCCATGTTGATTCCCACACCGGTTACCTAAAAAAATTACACATTAAATCACACCAGAAAAGTGCAGGTGAAAAACTAGTTCGACTTACCTCTGAAACTGCTCTGTGTCAACAAACTTCTAAGAGAGCTGCAATCAAGGAAGGAGACAAAATAAGAATCACAGCAGCATCACTAACCAGAGTAGTATTAAAATAAGAAATAATTTCTATCCAAATGATATTTACATAAATTTATCCAATATTCCTATACTTTCATAAATCCAGGATTATGTTTACACATAAATGAAACATACAACAGAGATGCATATGTGCCTGCATACGCAAAAATAGCAGATGCATAAAAAAAAGCCTTGAACTAAGATCAAATCACTTAATATAATGATTTAATCTAAGCCAATGATCTTTAACCAGAAAACAAAGACCAAGAACACCTAAAACATTATCACATATCAAAAAATGAGAACCCTTTTCATCATAAGGAAAAGGTTAATTACTCGAAAAGAGATTTCTTCGTTTTCTTTTTTCTTCATCTCACTTTTTTTCTCTATAAATCTAAAAACAAATTAACTTGATTGGAACTCAATCTGTATATTTACATAAAAAAAACAAATAGGCAACAGAGGAACAATAATCAAAAATAAGGAAAAAATACCCTTAAGTTTAACCTCGTGTGTCAAAAAACCACTTGTAACTTAAAATCATTAAAAACTACATAATATAGCAAAAACAACAAGAAGAATCAAAAGACAAATAACAGGAGAATAGTTTCAAGTGGTTAAATTTCACAAGGGCTCGATAAACAAAAATAAAAATAAAAATAAAAAAGAGAAAACACACACACACAAACAGAGCAGAATATGAAAATTTCCCAAACACATCAATAATTCTCATTTCCAATCCTATGTAATTCATCAAGAAAATCAACCACGTTTCACAAAAGAAGCTACTGCAAATTAGAAATTCGGGGGCTAGGGTTTAGAAGCAAATCAACAAGACAAAACCAAGAAAAACAAGAAATAAACTAAGAGGAATTAAATCAGGAAATCGAAACACAATAAATTTGGGGGCTTTCAAAATTGATGTAATATGGGGAGTAAATACCTTGCGATTTAGGATTTCAGACCAGCACCAGGAGTAGGAGTAGAGGGCAGCGGAGAGCACGGCTGGAGAGCCGAAGGAGGCAGGCAGACACGGTGGTTTTCCCCTTCTTCTTCAGCCTCGCGACTCGCGAGCTTTTTTCTCTGGACCAGCGCACTGTTTGCTTAAAACCGTCTTCCTCAGGTGTGAGCCGGCGGCCGGAGCGAGCTGGGGCGATGGCTAGAGCGAGCTGGGGGTGACGGCTGGGGCGAGCTCGGAGCGATGTAAATTTTAGAAAAGAAGGATAGTGAAATGTATGGATGAAAATGTTTGGCTGAAATGTATGGATGAAAACGTATGGACATTATTATTTAATTAATAAATGGAAAACGAGAACACTATTTTAATATTTAATTAGTAAATGAAAAACGAGAATGGTATTTAAAATACAATTCTGTATCGGCGAAGCTTTCTAGAACGGTTTTCAAAAATCCGTTCTGAGTTGACGTACATTCCAGGACTGTTTTAAAATAACGTTCTGAAATGAACACATTCCAGAACGGTTTTAAAATACCGTTCTGGAAAGTAAAAATATGGGCGGCAAGAAAATTTCATTTACGCGGTATAAGACTTTCAAGAACGGTTTTCTAAAAAACCGTTCTAGATTGAAGCACATTCCAAAACGGTTTTAAAATACCGTTCTGGAATTTTCTCATTCCAGAACGTTTTTTGAATACCGTTCTGGATCGACTCATAATCCAGAACGGTTTTTCCATTACCGTTCTGAAATGTCTACTTTCCAGAACGGTATTTTAAAACCGATCTGGAAAATCATATATCCAGAACGGTAATTTCAAATACCGTTCTAGAATGTTTAATCCAGAACAGTATTTTAAATACCCTTCTGAATGCACCAGGATGTTCTGTTATAGAATGCAGTTTCTGCATTAGTGCACTCTTCAATTTATTTTTTGATTTAAGTTATATTTTTGTATTACTTTCTTATAAATCGGTTTTTTGCCTGCTTCTCACATTGACACTTATTGCCCTTTGCATTTCAGTTAGAGTCGTGTCGTCATGTCTTTCCTTGTAATATTTTATTTCACTAACTTGTTTGTAGTAAGAAAATAAAACTTATATTAGTAATGTACAAACAATTGTTGGATGATGTATACATTTGTGTTAAATGATGTAGATAACACAATGTTGAGAACAAATAACATAATATATTATGCAATGTATACAGAGTTGAAAAGTGATATATCTACTGGTGTCAATGATGTACGTAACATGGGGTATATGGAATATATGACATATTATCTATGTAATACACATAGGGCTGAGAAGTGATGCATCCACTGTTGTCACATAAGCCAACGATAGACAACAGAAGACATATTCCATATGTAATATACACAGAGAAGTAACGCGATGTATCCATCATTATCAACGAATGTGTACAACACAGGGAACATATTACGCATGCAATGTACATATAACTGAAAAATGATATAGCAACCGTTATCAATTGATGAGCAATGCACAGACAAAAGTATAATTGAAGTATAAACTAAAACTCTTTTAAAATTAATGTGAATCGAGTACAACTGAATAAAAATAAAATAAAAAACACTGTAACATCAGCGCAATAGATGGAAAATGAAATATAATCGAAGCTCAAAACTGAAAACTGCAGAATATCTTTGAAATTCATTCATAACAATGAACAAATTTACTGAAACAAAAATATTAGTTTAAAAACAAAATAAAAAGTTAGAAATTACTGAATACAAACAAATTTAGTTAAAAATTACTGAAAATGTTAAATAGAAAAAATCGAGTTGAAATCTTAGGTTTTTGAAACTCGAAATTGGGACCGAGTAGGGATGGCAATCCCGGCCTGGCCTGGTCCGCCCCGACCCGTGCCGTTTAAGGCGGCCCACCCCGTGACCCGTGGCGGGGCGGGGCGGGTTCGGGTACCTTCTCCGTCCGGCCCGACCCGACCCGTGGAATGGACGGGACGGGTCCGGGTCCTCTAGTACCCGGCCCGGGGCCGAGATGATTACCTGTGATCTGATGTTTGAAAGTGAAATATTTGACTGAAATCTCTAGAAACGAAGTGCGATATCTACTAATATCCTGTAATTATCAATCGCGGAATAGCGTAAGATAATAAAATGATTAGTGGCACATATGCGGATAATTTGTGGGCAGTTGTAATTTACTATACAGCGATTAGGCTTGGCTACATTTCCGCAATCAACGGTTCCTTCCCCCAAATGAGAAACGTGACTAAAAACGTGGCCTTACGGTTCTTGTCCAATACTAACTGAAATATCTATTTTTTATTATTTTTCTACATCATTTAAATTTTAGATAATATTTTCCAATTATATATATTATATATATAGGGGAAATAGTCAAATAGTACCCCAGGTGGAGGTCCATTTGTCAATTAGTCCTCCATCCAATTTTAAGTCAAACAGTACCTACTTTTTGTCAAATAGTCCAAATTGTGATATGAATATATCATAATACCTTTACTATTAAAATAAATAACCAATAATAATAATAATAATAATAATAATAATAATAATATTAATAATAATAAAATGGGGCCACCTGTTGCCGCCACCTGCCGCCGGAATATTTTTCGGCTGCCGAAATTTATTTTCGGCCTTGCTTTTTTTTTTTTTTTTTTTCTGCCCAAAATTTCTTACTGTATGTCTGAATTTCTTACTACATGTCCATGGAGTCAGTGCAGTCAGTTTTTTTTTTCAACGCAGATATTTTTCTTACTGTATGTCTGATTTTTTACTATATGTATGTATTTCTTACTATATGTGCAAACATTTCTTACTATATGTCCAAATATTTTTTACTTAATGTCCAAAAAATAATTCCGGTCACCGGAAATATTTCTTACTATATGTCCGAATTTCTTACTATATGTAACAGATTTTTTATTTAATGTCCAAAAATTCATACTTGATGACAAAAAGTATTTTATTTGATTGCAAAAGTTTCTTACTTTTGATGTGCAAATGTTGTTATGTATTTTTTACTTATTACACACTTTTTTTTTACTTATTACACTCTTTTGTTTTGCCAAAAAAAAAAGAAAAAAAAATCTTGCTTAATAGCAAAATTATTATTATGTATTTTCTTATTTAATACAAATTATATATTATTTTATAGTGAAATTTCATACTTTATGTTCAAAAAATTAATAAAATTTCTTACTTTATATCCTTTAAAGTAAGAAAATTTGTTATTTTATATTCGAAAAAGTAGGAAAAGCTCTTATTTTATAGTGAAATTTCTTACTTTATTTTCTAAAATAAATATATTTTTAATTTATGTTCAAAAATAAAAAGAAAAAAATCTTACTTTATAATGAAAATCTCATATTTTATGTATGAAAAATTAAGAAATTTTCTTATTAAAAATTTCTTACTTTATAGTTAGATTTCTAACTTTATATTTGATGGGCAAAAAAAAAAAAAAAATCTCGTCGAAAAATTTTCCGGCGGTCGGACGGCGGCCGGTGGCGGCGGTGGGGGTGGTTGGCGGGAGGTGTTGGTATATTGTTTATTGATATTATTATTATTATTATTATTATTATTATTATTATTAGGGGTAACCTTGTAATTGTATATTTATAGTTGGACCATTTGACATTTTGTATAATTAGTCATAGTATTTGACAAAAATATTTTCTACTATATAGTATTGGGCAATTGCCCTTATATATATATATATATATATATATATATAGCTATATACATTTTATTATATTATTTATAAACATAAATTACTCAAGTTGATCCCAATTATGGTTTGTTAACTGTCGTTTCCATAATATTTTTAGACCGCAATTAAAGTTACAATTTTGAACTTAGTTTAAATTCCATTTGGCCAGTCTAACAACGACGTAATTTTGTTATCAAGTGTAGCGGGTGCAAATTGCACGAACTTGCACACGAAGGATAAGCGCGTAGCACGAAATATAAGGTCAAATCTCCATATCTCGCATTGTGTTTGTGTATTTTTGCAGCCTTTTTCCACCAATTCAATTTCAACCTTCAATCGAAAAATATCAAACCCCCCAATTTTCCTTTCTTCGTCTCCGATCCACCAATCCAAACAAAGAAATCACAGGCAAACGAGCTTGAAATTAACACATCGATCCGCCCTAACAAATCCTTTATTTAATTTAATGATTGCAGAAAATGTATAGCAATTTCAAAGAGCAAGCAATCGAGTATGTACGGCAAGCTGTATCGGAGGACAATGCCGGAAATTACGCTAAAGCCTTTCCTCTGTACATGAACGCCTTGGAGTACTTTAGAACCCACCTCAAGTACGAAAAGAACCCTAAAATCAAAGAAGCTATCACGCAGAAATTCCAGGAGTACCTGCGCCGGGCCGAGGAGATCCGGGCCGTGCTCGATGATGGCGGTTCGGGACCTGCATCTAATGGGGATGCCGCTGTGGCAGCCCGGCCCAAGACCAAACCCAAAGATGGCGGCGGTAATGATGGGGAGGATGGCGATAAGGAGAAGCTTCGGGCCGGTTTGAATTCGGCGATCGTTAGGGAAAAGCCCAACGTTAAATGGAACGATGTAGCCGGATTGGAGAGTGCGAAGCAGGCGCTGCAGGAGGCTGTGATTCTTCCTGTGAAGTTCCCGCAGTTCTTTACTGGTATATTTATTTATTTATAGATGTGTTAATCTGACGATTTGAGTGTCAAGTAGTCTGTATTATTGATTTTGATATGAACTTAATAAGATGTTTTAGCTAAATTCTTATAGTTTTCCATTAGGGCCATTGCGAAAGCTTGCCTTCTACATTTTATATATGTAAGACTTTATTTATATTATGCTTAAATAAGCTTTAGATTAGATACTGGGCAAATTATATTGAGAAATTGAGCAATCTTTAGTTTTGGAACCATCAACAAATTGCTTTAAAGAATCACATGAAGGGAGAAAATGATGAATCATTGGATTTGTTGGTTGAGAAAAGCTATATGTAGCATACTCATGCCAGATTATTACATGTTATGTTTATCATCTATGTAATAGATATGGATGTATCGATATGATTGATTTTTATATGGAGTGGTGTGCTTTTAGGCAAGAGACGTCCATGGAGGGCTTTTCTTTTGTATGGCCCACCTGGTACAGGAAAATCATACTTAGCTAAGGCTGTTGCTACTGAAGCTGACTCAACATTTTTCAGGTAACTTATATGCCCTTATTGCATGTCTTTCATTTAGAAATGAGTTTGAAATGCTTCAATTTGATAGTGGTGCTTTTTTCAATGTTTAAGGGACAGTGTTTTGCCCACCCCCAACGCATTCATTGTGGCTTAAATCTTTTTGTGTTTGAAATAATTTTACATTGATATTCAACTTAATGGGGCATTGAGATGTGAGTTTTTTTTTTAATTATCACAATTAGAAGATAAAATGACATTAATCAGGATTTAGTGTTGGGAGAAGGATCTTTTTATTTTGTTTGACCCTTCATGCCAAAAGAGAACAGTTATATATTGCAGGTAACTTATGCTTGGGGTTTCTAACTGCTTGTCATACCAACTCAAATTATTGTTCCTTGTGTCTTGCCCATGTCTGTATGTGCTTATAACTGTCTAGATTGAGGAAATACTATAGCATTACTGTAGCATATGTCACATGGAGGCAAGTAATTGATATGATAGATGTACGTCAATTCCCCAGGGTTCTATTTTCGCAAAATTGTCAAATGGTAGTAATGATTCAAGCAGTTTTCCATGAACTAATTCTGATTAAGATTAGGCTGAGATAGTGAGATGTGAAGCTTCTGAACATGCGATGGTGGGCTGGTGCTGATATTCACATGAGCCTGGTAAATCATTAAAGGCCCACCTGTGGCATTAATTCTCAAGTCAACAATCGCCTAATGTATTAAGAGTGAACAGTATCATTTAATTCTCTGTAGAAATGGTTTCCTTCTATGAAGCATGCAAGATGTTTTTGTTAAAGGTGATCATCTGTAAGAGCATGTGTTTTTGTGACTTTGTCTAATGCATGTTTTCATTCTGTTCCTCGTTTTCAATGATCAAGTACTTATGCCATAAAGTTGGCAAGTGCCAACCGCTGTTCCTTTTCAGTATTTCTTCGTCAGACTTGGTCTCGAAATGGATGGGGGAAAGTGAAAAGCTAGTCTCTAATCTCTTCCAAATGGCACGAGAAAGTTCTCCGTCCATCATATTTATTGATGAAATAGATTCACTCTGTGGACAGCGTGGAGAAGGAAACGAGAGTGAAGCTTCAAGACGAATTAAAACAGAGCTGCTGGTGCAGATGCAGGTAATTAGCGGCAGATGATTATAACATGCCTTACAATTTCTTTGTTAGTGTTTAAGCATATGTATTAGTAATATTTATTGCATGCATGTCCTTTTTATTATTATTATTATTATTATTATTATTATTATTATTATTATTATTATTATTATTATTATCATTTGATGTGATATTAATGATAGTCCAATTTATAGGTTTAGATTATTTGAGACAGAAACAATAGACGAATAAATGTGAATTGTATTTTTAAAATAATTTTTTTAATACTCAGCTGGAAATGGTAGATATACCATGTAGGTTAGATTCCAAAGATTTATTAGTTTGTATTCCCAACACTCTGTGGTAATTGGGCCCACCATGACATTTCGTTGTTAATGCAGATAAATAATGTATTACTTACCAGTTTCATTGATCTAATATCCAATATCAGGGGGTGGGCCACAATGATGATAAAGTTCTTGTACTTGCTGCGACGAATACTCCTTATGCTCTCGATCAGGTAACTTTTAGTTTCACGTGAAGGTTATAAAATTGTTTTAATTTTTTTGCTGACTTGCATGTTTATTATATAGGCTATTAGGCGGCGGTTTGACAAGCGCATATACATCCCTCTCCCAGAAGCGAAGGCACGCCAGCACATGTTCAAAGTAAGAAACTTTTTCTTTTATCTTATTCGCGGATCAAAATTGGTAATTGAGGTCTGAATACAAAATTTCCCCTTTTTGCGGCTTGTTATGTAGGTGCATTTGGGAGATACTCCTCATAATTTGACTGAAAGTGACTTCGAAGTCCTAGGTCGTAAAACTGAAGGCTTTTCTGGTTCCGATGTTTCTGTTTGCGTAAGTGTGATGACACTGGTTTTATATTGATGTTTAAATAGCTTCATTTGTATACTGCTCGTGCTTCCATACCCATTTTTATAGCTTATAATTGACTATAATAGGTCAAAGATGTGTTATTTGAGCCCGTGCGCAAGACGCAAGATGCCATGTTCTTCGTTAAGACTTCTAATGGTGTGTGGATGCCATGTGGACCCAAACAACCTGGTGCTACCCAGATAACCATGCAGGAGCTCGCTGCACAAGGACTTGCTGCACAGGTTGGTTTTTTCTTTTCTTTTCTTTCTTTCTTTCAAATTTTTTTTTTTTGTTTGTGTGTGTGTGTTTAAAGATAAAAAAAACATGCACAACACTTATGAATATGGTTGATTTTAAAAAGTACGTTAAGTACCCTTGAGGTTAGACCTAACTAATATAAATTAATAAATAAAATTTTACTTTTAAAACTACAAAAAAA